>CAWUFW010017325.1:0-267559 GCA_963921515.1 Calotriton arnoldi | reverse complement strand
GGGTTTTTAAACTGGGGTCACACATCAGGGGCCTCAACGATGATATTCCTTGGGCGGAACTGAATCGATACTAGCAATTGGCTATTACTGTCTGTCGCCCCGTCCTCAAGTCTGTTGGCTATTCTCTTCCTCCTATGCCACTACACTGATAGACCGGGAGCCACATCTACGACAGCCTACTGTTATTCTTTAACTTTTGATTTTAACATCACTCTCCTGGCCCATTGACCTTTCCTGTCTTGTCCTTAACTTAAACTACTACGCTTCTTCTGTCTGTTGTGACATGCATTCTTGCCACTATGACCATCCTGACAATGCAGGTTTTTACTCATGCCTCTATGACTGATTAATTTCCAACCAGGACAACCCACCAGACTTGATCGTGTGTTATCACTTGTTGTTGTTGTTAGAATTCCCTTTATAGCGTGCTCCTAGGTGAGACCATTTTAGGACTACACATGAGCCTTTAAGGATAACATATTAGCCTTTAACCACACAACACACGCTCTTGTTTGGGTTACTCTGCGTGAGCGTCGCCGTCCGCTACACCATGTAGCTGACTATACACTTTCTTTGGACATTCTGCTTCAAAGCCGCTATCTATCCTTTAACTGACTCACACTTCCATATCCCCGGCACAATTAATTATTGTTATCAGGACGCTCGGTGTTTCCTATGACTTTGTAAAGGACCTAATAAAGTTTTTTTTGCGAAATTACTCCCAAGATGGCTGCCTCATTTGCCGGTCTAGTTTCCTCTGTATTTATACTAGTCAACCGGAACCACTGGTCACGGGGCCCTGGAGCCAGGGTAGGATTATAGCAAGTTGCTTCCTTGAATCCGTGAGTACCACTTCATTGCGGCCGCCTTCCCTGTACCACCGGTAAGCTCTACCCCTGTTTGACCTCATCTGTATACTACGGTTTTCTATTTTCAGATTACCGTGAGTAACTACGTGCTCTGCCTATCCCCGTCGGCCCAGTACGTTTGCCATGGGGTGAGTTTCTAGCTATTTTTGAGGGTGTATAATTGTTCTTTAACCTAACGTAAGGTACTCAACATTTCTGTTAATTATTTGCGTCATTGTGAAGGATATGGTTTGTCTCCTTTTTTAGTGATTCAATGCAATACCCTTTTTCCACACATGTGCGCCCGTCCATACTGGTCCTTGTTGTTTTACTGTAGTTCTCCCCTATAACCTCGCTAATTTGTTTGTAGACCGACTGATTACCAAGAGTTCGCGCATCTAACGCCAAGGCGACATGTTAAACGGCTTTTTAAACGGTCACTGAACATGGCCGTAGCTACTTGGTTTCAGTATGGTGTTAAAATTTGATAAACATTAAGCATATCTGTGTCCCACCATATGGCACATTTAACGCTTTATCCCCCTGCGTTGACTAATACAACGCTAATGTTTTGCTTCTTTCCCCTCGCAGTGATTCATACCGCGCAGCACTCCTTATGACCTGTCCCTGCTGGGTGTTTTTATTCTAGTTGCTTTAAACTACTTGCCTCACGCACTCGTCTGCGTGGTTCATCCCTTCCAACATCACTACCTTACCTTGGTTACCCTACGCTTGGTGTTTTATCACACGATCATTGCCCCCGATGTGCTATTATTATTTTTTATGGCACACGCACACCGGTGATGTTTTAACTATACATTGGTGATTATGTTTCACCATATTTCTAAAGCAATGCTGTTATGTGCATTACCAATTCAGTTGCTTGCATGCTACGTGGTATTTAACTAAGTAGCTAACATACCTCTCCTTCCTGATTGTGGAAAATCTCAGCAACAGTCTGCTTTTTACAAGACCTTTATGTCTATATAACGTATTGTTGCTGGTTTTTAGTATAATCAGTTTTACACTCTGATGTGTTAATATACATGCAATGCTATTATTGTACACTCACTCTCCTTTTCTTCCTTTCTCCCCTTCCCATTTTTGTTCCCTCTACACAGGTCTACCTAGCCCCTAGTTAACGTCAGCTAGGGTCTCTACCGTCCCTGGTGATTTACATCCACTAATTGAATACCAGGCGGTAGTGCACGCATTCATCTTTAGCACGGTCCTGAAGAAGTGCCAATTGACCCGTTAGGGGCAAATATAGGCACGAAACATGTCGACCTTATACACTTAGATCGCCCTTAGGAACATTAATATCCTTATAGGGGCTCACTTTTGTTTTTATTTAGGCTAGAGCAACCTTTTTATTAAAATTTTTTGACTTTAGAGGACTGCTCTTTACCTATTTTATTTAACTTCTTTTGTGCACTACCCCGCCCTCACACCCGCACGCACCCAACGGCTTCCTCTTTAAAATATCCCCGATAAAGAGCCCCGGTTTCGGGAGCCCATCAGGCATTGCAGCGCCGGCCTGACGAGGGGCAATCGCCCTATGATGAAGCATGACACCTCCAGGGGTGTGTGAGGGCAACATGATGATAGACCTGTCTTTCTCCCTTCACTGCTTTTCCTCCTAACCCTCATCCCATCACATAGGAACTGCATACCTTCTTTAAATACTAGTCTCTTTTGGGAGCAAGTGTGCAGGACCTCATAACCTAGCTCTCAGTCCCTCCTTTGGATAATACGTTAGCACGGCAGCTTAGCTGTGGGACAGTGCCCCTGCCCTCCAAACTTAGAGTGGCTTTCCCGTAGACCTTAGGGTCTCTCTTCTTTCCCTTTCCCCTGTCCTTTACACCTGCTATCACCACCATGGATAACATTCAAGGTCTTTCCTTTGGGGAGGACAGTGTAACTGAAATCCTGAACGGTCCATCCCTTCTTGACCAAGAAGGAGCAGCATCAACTAGCGGTTTTTCAAGTGACTGGACAACCATCACTAATATGAAACGCCAACTTATGAAGATCATTATGCACGGGGCGATCATGACAGAGTATTTACGTGCCAACATAGCACCCAATGGCCTTATTGTCAGCAACAGCCCAAGGATCTTCCTTGAAGATAAACAATTCAAGGAGGAATGGTCCCTGGTAGCGTGGAAATGCACCAGGGATCTCCTGTTACTCATTATCAAAACAGCAAAAAGGCTAGCGGATGAACTGATATTACGCATTTCCATCGCTGAGGGCAACCTTAAAGCAGGCATCGCCCATGCTGCATTCAAAGCCAAACTTGCAGAAATAACGAAGGAAATCACTGATAATAAGGAATACCTGATGAGAAATAAAATCAGCAAACTTCAGAAGGATATCACACGATTTAGCAAAGAAAAAATATATCCCTATTTGAAGGATGACTACAAACCCTCAGGGGATGACTATTCCTCGGATGACAGCACAGGCTCCCGCCGGAGGACTTACTCTTCGGGCAGCAACTCCAGCACTGAAAACCAAGGCAGCTACCCACATAACATGCATAATCAACAACGAAGATTACCATCGAACCCTATGTACGGCTATGGCCCGTCACCTTATCAAGGCCCTATACCATTCCAAGGACCACCATTGTGGCACTACCCTCAATACCAGAATGGACCACCACCACTTTTCCCCCCCTTTCAACCACAACCTTTTTTAGGCAGAGGCTGGGGCAAAGGGCGCGGCAGAAGAAGACGAGGCACGCAGAATCAACCCAAACAAGTGCAGTGGCAAGACCAGCCACAACAGATCCCGTCACACACGGACCCTCGGAGCAATCAAGACAAGAGAAACTGATTGTTAATCTCTCTGATCGCCCCCTTACTACTACTGAAACTATTGTTCTCAGTAAAGGATTGGGCTTTGTGCCCACACCCAAAGTGGACCATTTTCGCACTACGTGCGAACTTCAAAACCTGTTCAGGAAGATACGCCTAAAAGCATTTTTTGGTGACCAACCTGAGGTAACATCAACGGACACTGGCTTACGTAAGCCCTCGACTTTTACTCCCACCTCCAATATGGTTCCACCAGAGGTCTTGACCTTTGAACGTGCTGTCCTCAAGGAACTAACGGAGACACGCCAGGGATCTAGATTTTGTAATATCTCCAATTCTGAATTCACAGCCATAAAAGTCCTATCCAATGACGCAACTATTACAATAAAGGAGGCAGACAAAGGGGGAGCCATTGTCATCATGGCCACTACTAATTATCGGACAGAATGTTTACGCCAATTGGAGAACACCCAGTACTATACTCCCCTTACCCAAGACCCTACCCCACGCCTGCAGACCCAAATATTATCCATGGTCACAGCAGCTCTCAATCAAGGGTGGATCACCAAGAACGAGGCAGAATTTCTCAGCAACCCGGTTCCCAGACTGCCCTATTTTTACAACTTGCCCAAAATTCACAAGGGGGTAAATCCACCCCCTGGTAGACCGATTGTGTCGGGCATAGGGTCAGTTTTGGAACCGCTTTCGAAATTCTGCGACTATTTTTTCCAACCATTAGTTCGCAGAACACCTACCTTCCTCCAGGACACCAGAGATGTTTTGAAATTAATTGAAACTACTAACTCAGAGGGCCTTCTCCCCGATATACTTTTGACATTAGATGTGGAGGCTCTCTACACAAACATTCCTCAAATTAACACACTTGGGGTAGTAGAGCAAATCCTACAGGAAACAGCTTGGACCTCTCCCACCCCCGTCAGTTTTGTGATGGAATGTGCACATATTGCACTTACTGAAATTTTTTTTCAATATGAAGATAAGCTCTTTCACCAGACACAGGGCACTTCCATGGGCAGCACATTCGCCCCGAGTCTGGCATGTCTCTACATGTCAGACTTCGAGGCGAAATATGTCCTTGCTGAGTCCAATCCCTTTTCGAATAACGTTCTCCTATGGAGACGTTATGTCGATGACATATTGATATTTTGGAGAGGAGACAGGGACACTATCCGTGAATTCCTCCTTTGGATCATTAACCTCAACCCTTACCTCAATTTTACGGCCGCTTGCTCAGACCAAGAACTCCCGTTCCTTGATCTCATGATCAAGAAAACACCCAATAGGCTGGAGACGATCACATACAAAAAACCAACTGACAGCCATAGTCCCCTCTTGTACCAAAGCTTTCACCCTAGGGCACTGAGGGAAAACCTGCCCTATGGGCAATTCCTACGTATTCGTAGGAATTGTAGTAATGTGGAGGATTACAAACAGCAAGCAACCGAACTCAGAACCAACCTGGTCAAAAGACAGTACCCCCCGAATTGTAAACAATGCTCAAAAGCGAGCAAGGAACTCCAACCGACTAAGCCTTTTAGAAACACACACTAAACCTGCTACTGATACGATCATGTGTGTGACCACCTTCACACCAGAATCAAACTTGTTAAAAAGAATTGTCAATAAACACTGGAGATTCTTGGAAACCGGGGAGTTGAGTATTGGCAAACCGCGTTTTGCCTTTAAAAGGACAGCCAACATCAAAGATCTATTAGTGAACACCAGACCAAAAAAGCAAACCCCGAGAGCTCCCAATACCCTCTGGGATTTACCACCTGTCACTGGCCACCACCCTTGTGGTCAATGTGTAGTCTGCCCTCTTACTCAAGCGACTAGCTGGAGGTGGACCCAAAACAAGCACACAAACTGTAACACACGAAATTGCATCTACTTAATAACATGCCCCTGTCAACTCCAATACGTAGGGATGACCACACGTGCTGCTAAAACCAGGATTACAGAACACAGGAGCAATTTTCGGTGTAAAAAAACAAACACCAAAATGTGCACCCACTTTGTGGAATCCAATCATTCACCAAATGATTTACATTGGACAATTATTGAGGCCTTTCCAACCATCACTAAGGAGGCCCTTTTCAGGAAGGAACAATGTTGGGTTTTTAAACTGGGGTCACACATCAGGGGCCTCAACGATGATATTCCTTGGGCGGAACTGAATCGATACTAGCAATTGCTATTACTGTCTGTCGCCCCGTCCTCAAGTCTGTTGGCTATTCTCTTCCTCCTATGCCACTACACTGATAGACCGGGAGCCACATCTACGACAGCCTACTGTTATTCTTTAACTTTTGATTTCAACATCACTCTCCTGGCCCATTGACCTTTCCTGTCTTGTCCTTAACTTAAACTACTACGCTTCTTCTGTCTGTTGTGACATGCATTCTTGCCACTATGACCATCCTGACAATGCAGGTTTTTACTCATGCCTCTATGACTGATTAATTTCCAACCAGGACAACCCACCAGACTTGATCGTGTGTTATCACTTGTTGTTGTTGTTAGAAGTCCCTTTATAGCGTGCTCCTAGGTGAGACCATTTTAGGACTACACATGAGCCTTTAAGGATAACATATTAGCCTTTTACCACACAACACACGCTCTTGTTTGGTTTACTCTGCGTGAGCGTCGCCGTCCGCAACACCATGTAGCTGACTATACACTTTCTTTGGACATTCTGCTTCAAAGCCGCTATCTATCCTTTAACTGACTCACACTTCCATATCCCCGGCACAATTAATTATTGTTATCAGGACGCTCGGTGTTTCCTATGACTTTGTAAAGGACCTAATAAAGTTTTTTTGCGAAATTACTCCCAAGATGGCTGCCTCATTTGCCGGTCTAGTTTCCTCTGTATTTATACTAGTCAACCGGAACCACTGGTCATGGGGCCCTGGAGCCAGGGTAGGATTATAGCAAGTTGCTTCCTTGAATCCGTGAGTACCACTTCATTGCGGCCGCCTTCCCTGTACCACCGGTAAGCTCTACCCCTGTTTGACCTCATCTGTATACTACGGTTTTCTATTTTCAGATTACCGTGAGTAACTACGTGCTCTGCCTATCCCCGTCGGCCCAGTACGTTTGCCTAGGGGTGAGTTTCTAGCTATTTTTGAGGGTGTATAATTGTTCTTTAACCTAACGTAAGGTACTCAACCTTTCTGTTAATTATTTGCGTCATTGTGAAGGATATGGTTTGTCTCCTTTTTTAGTGATTCAATGCAATACCCTTTTTCCACACATGTGTGCCCGTCCATACTGGTCCTTGTTGTTTTACTGTAGTTCTCCCCTATAACCTCGCTAATTTGTTTGTAGACCGACTGATTACCAAGAGTTCGCGCATCTAACGCCAAGGCGACATGTTAAACGGCTTTTTAAACGGTCACTGAACATGGCCGTAGCTACTTGGTTTCAGTATGGTGTTAAAATTTGATAAACATTAAGCATATCTGTGTCCCACCATATGGCACATTTAACGCTTTATCCCCCTGCGTTGACTAATACAACGCTAATGTTTTGCTTCTTTCCCCTCGCAGTGATTCATACCGCGCAGCACTCCTTATGACCTGTCCCTGCTGGGTGTTTTTATTCTAGTTGCTTTAAACTACTTGCCTCACGCACTCGTCTGCGTGGTTCATCCCTTCCAACATCACTACCTTACCTTGGTTACCCTACGCTTGGTGTTTTATCACACGATCATTGCCCCCGATGTGCTATTATTATTTTTTATGGCACACGCACACCGGTGATGTTTTAACTATACATTGGTGATTATGTTTCACCATATTTCTAAAGCAATGCTGTTATGTGCATTACCAATTCAGTTGCTTGCATGCTACGTGGTATTTAACTAAGTAGCTAACATACCTCTCCTTCCTGATTGTGGAAAATCTCAGCAACAGTCTGCTTTTTACAAGACCTTTATGTCTATATAACGTATTGTTGCTGGTTTTTAGTATAATCAGTTTTACACTCTGATGTGTTAATATACATGCAATGCTATTATTGTACACTCACTCTCCTTTTCTTCCTTTCTCCCCTTCCCATTTTTGTTCCCTCTACACAGGTCTACCTAGCCCCTAGTTAACGTCAGCTAGGGTCTCTACCGTCCCTGGTGATTTACATCCACTAATTGAATACCAGGCGGTAGTGCACGCATTCATCTTTAGCACGGTCCTGAAGAAGTGCCAATTGACCCGTTAGGGGCAAATATAGGCACGAAACATGTCGACCTTATACACTTAGATCGCCCTTAGGAACATTAATATCCTTATAGGGGCTCACTTTTGTTTTTATTTAGGCTAGAGCAACCTTTTTATTAAAATTTTTTGACTTTAGAGGACTGCTCTTTACCTATTTTATTTAACTTCTTTTTGTGCACTACCCCGCCCTCACACCCGCACGCACCCAACGGCTTCCTCTTTAAAATATCCCCGATAAAGAGCCCCGGTTTCGGGAGCCCATCAGGCATTGCAGCGCCGGCCTGACGAGGGGCAATCGCCCTATGATGAAGCATGACACCTCCAGGGGTGTGTGAGGGCAACATGATGATAGACCTGTCTTTCTCCCTTCACTGCTTTTCCTCCTAACCCTCATCCCATCACATAGGAACTGCATACCTTCTTTAAATACTAGTCTCTTTTGGGAGCAAGTGTGCAGGACCTCATAACCTAGCTCTCAGTCCCTCCTTTGGATAATACGTTAGCACGGCAGCTTAGCTGTGGGACAGTGCCCCTGCCCTCCAAACTTAGAGTGGCTTTCCCGTAGACCTTAGGGTCTCTCTTCTTTCCCTTTCCCCTGTCCTTTACACCTGCTATCACCACCATGGATAACATTCAAGGTCTTTCCTTTGGGGAGGACAGTGTAACTGAAATCCTGAACGGTCCATCCCTTCTTGACCAAGAAGGAGCAGCATCAACTAGCGGTTTTTCAAGTGACTGGACAACCATCACTAATATGAAACGCCAACTTATGAAGATCATTATGCACGGGGCGATCATGACAGAGTATTTACGTGCCAACATAGCACCCAATGGCCTTATTGTCAGCAACAGCCCAAGGATCTTCCTTGAAGATAAACAATTCAAGGAGGAATGGTCCCTGGTAGCGTGGAAATGCACCAGGGATCTCCTGTTACTCATTATCAAAACAGCAAAAAGGCTAGCGGATGAACTGATATTACGCATTTCCATCGCTGAGGGCAACCTTAAAGCAGGCATCGCCCATGCTGCATTCAAAGCCAAACTTGCAGAAATAACGAAGGAAATCACTGATAATAAGGAATACCTGATGAGAAATAAAATCAGCAAACTTCAGAAGGATATCACACGATTTAGCAAAGAAAAAATATATCCCTATTTGAAGGATGACTACAAACCCTCAGGGGATGACTATTCCTCGGATGACAGCACAGGCTCCCGCCGGAGGACTTACTCTTCGGGCAGCAACTCCAGCACTGAAAACCAAGGCAGCTACCCACATAACATGCATAATCAACAACGAAGATTACCATCGAACCCTATGTACGGCTATGGCCCGTCACCTTATCAAGGCCCTATACCATTCCAAGGACCACCATTGTGGCACTACCCTCAATACCAGAATGGACCACCACCACTTTTCCCCCTTTCAACCACAACCTTTTTAGGCAGAGGCTGGGGCAAAGGGCGCGGCAGAAGAAGACGAGGCACGCAGAATCAACCCAAACAAGTGCAGTGGCAAGACCAGCCACAACAGATCCCGTCACACACGGACCCTCGGAGCAATCAAGACAAGAGAAACTGATTGTTAATCTCTCTGATCGCCCCCTTACTACTACTGAAACTATTGTTCTCAGTAAAGGATTGGGCTTTGTGCCCACACCCAAAGTGGACCATTTTCGCACTACGTGCGAACTTCAAAACCTGTTCAGGAAGATACGCCTAAAAGCATTTTTTGGTGACCAACCTGAGGTAACATCAACGGACACTGGCTTACGTAAGCCCTCGACTTTTACTCCCACCTCCAATATGGTTCCACCAGAGGTCTTGACCTTTGAACGTGCTGTCCTCAAGGAACTAACGGAGACACGCCAGGGATCTAGATTTTGTAATATCTCCAATTCTGAATTCACAGCCATAAAAGTCCTATCCAATGACGCAACTATTACAATAAAGGAGGCAGACAAAGGGGGAGCCATTGTCATCATGGCCACTACTAATTATCGGACAGAATGTTTACGCCAATTGGAGAACACCCAGTACTATACTCCCCTTACCCAAGACCCTACCCCACGCCTGCAGACCCAAATATTATCCATGGTCACAGCAGCTCTCAATCAAGGGTGGATCACCAAGAACGAGGCAGAATTTCTCAGCAACCCGGTTCCCAGACTGCCCTATTTTTACAACTTGCCCAAAATTCACAAGGGGGTAAATCCACCCCCTGGTAGACCGATTGTGTCGGGCATAGGGTCAGTTTTGGAACCGCTTTCGAAATTCTGCGACTATTTTTTCCAACCATTAGTTCGCAGAACACCTACCTTCCTCCAGGACACCAGAGATGTTTTGAAATTAATTGAAACTACTAACTCAGAGGGCCTTCTCCCCGATATACTTTTGACATTAGATGTGGAGGCTCTCTACACAAACATTCCTCAAATTAACACACTTGGGGTAGTAGAGCAAATCCTACAGGAAACAGCTTGGACCTCTCCCACCCCCGTCAGTTTTGTGATGGAATGTGCACATATTGCACTTACTGAAATTTTTTTCAATATGAAGATAAGCTCTTTCACCAGACACAGGGCACTTCCATGGGCAGCACATTCGCCCCGAGTCTGGCATGTCTCTACATGTCAGACTTCGAGGCGAAATATGTCCTTGCTGAGTCCAATCCCTTTTCGAATAACGTTCTCCTATGGAGACGTTATGTCGATGACATATTGATATTTTGGAGAGGAGACAGGGACACTATCCGTGAATTCCTCCTTTGGATCATTAACCTCAACCCTTACCTCAATTTTACGGCCGCTTGCTCAGACCAAGAACTCCCGTTCCTTGATCTCATGATCAAGAAAACACCCAATAGGCTGGAGACGATCACATACAAAAAACCAACTGACAGCCATAGTCCCCTCTTGTACCAAAGCTTTCACCCTAGGGCACTGAGGGAAAACCTGCCCTATGGGCAATTCCTACGTATTCGTAGGAATTGTAGTAATGTGGAGGATTACAAACAGCAAGCAACCGAACTCAGAACCAACCTGGTCAAAAGACAGTACCCCCCGAATTGTAAACAATGCTCAAAAGCGAGCAAGGAACTCCAACCGACTAAGCCTTTTAGAAACACACACTAAACCTGCTACTGATACGATCATGTGTGTGACCACCTTCACACCAGAATCAAACTTGTTAAAAAGAATTGTCAATAAACACTGGAGATTCTTGGAAACCGGGGAGTTGAGTATTGGCAAACCGCGTTTTGCCTTTAAAAGGACAGCCAACATCAAAGATCTATTAGTGAACACCAGACCAAAAAAGCAAACCCCGAGAGCTCCCAATACCCTCTGGGATTTACCACCTGTCACTGGCCACCACCCTTGTGGTCAATGTGTAGTCTGCCCTCTTACTCAAGCGACTAGCTGGAGGTGGACCCAAAACAAGCACACAAACTGTAACACACGAAATTGCATCTACTTAATAACATGCCCCTGTCAACTCCAATACGTAGGGATGACCACACGTGCTGCTAAAACCAGGATTACAGAACACAGGAGCAATTTTCGGTGTAAAAAAACAAACACCAAAATGTGCACCCACTTTGTGGAATCCAATCATTCACCAAATGATTTACATTGGACAATTATTGAGGCCTTTCCAACCATCACTAAGGAGGCCCTTTTCAGGAAGGAACAATGTTGGGTTTTTAAACTGGGGTCACACATCAGGGGCCTCAACGATGATATTCCTTGGGCGGAACTGAATCGATACTAGCAATTGCTATTACTGTCTGTCGCCCCGTCCTCAAGTCTGTTGGCTATTCTCTTCCTCCTATGCCACTACACTGATAGACCGGGAGCCACATCTACGACAGCCTACTGTTATTCTTTAACTTTTGATTTCAACATCACTCTCCTGGCCCATTGACCTTTCCTGTCTTGTCCTTAACTTAAACTACTACGCTTCTTCTGTCTGTTGTGACATGCATTCTTGCCACTATGACCATCCTGACAATGCAGGTTTTTACTCATGCCTCTATGACTGATTAATTTCCAACCAGGACAACCCACCAGACTTGATCGTGTGTTATCACTTGTTGTTGTTGTTAGAAGTCCCTTTATAGCGTGCTCCTAGGTGAGACCATTTTAGGACTACACATGAGCCTTTAAGGATAACATATTAGCCTTTTACCACACAACACACGCTCTTGTTTGGTTTACTCTGCGTGAGCGTCGCCGTCCGCAACACCATGTAGCTGACTATACACTTTCTTTGGACATTCTGCTTCAAAGCCGCTATCTATCCTTTAACTGACTCACACTTCCATATCCCCGGCACAATTAATTATTGTTATCAGGACGCTCGGTGTTTCCTATGACTTTGTAAAGGACCTAATAAAGTTTTTTTTGCGAAATTACTCCCAAGATGGCTGCCTCATTTGCCGGTCTAGTTTCCTCTGTATTTATACTAGTCAACCGGAACCACTGGTCATGGGGCCCTGGAGCCAGGGTAGGATTATAGCAAGTTGCTTCCTTGAATCCGTGAGTACCACTTCATTGCGGCCGCCTTCCCTGTACCACCGGTAAGCTCTACCCCTGTTTGACCTCATCTGTATACTACGGTTTTCTATTTTCAGATTACCGTGAGTAACTACGTGCTCTGCCTATCCCCGTCGGCCCAGTACGTTTGCCTAGGGGTGAGTTTCTAGCTATTTTTGAGGGTGTATAATTGTTCTTTAACCTAACGTAAGGTACTCAACCTTTCTGTTAATTATTTGCGTCATTGTGAAGGATATGGTTTGTCTCCTTTTTAGTGATTCAATGCAATACCCTTTTTCCACACATGTGTGCCCGTCCATACTGGTCCTTGTTGTTTTACTGTAGTTCTCCCCTATAACCTCGCTAATTTGTTTGTAGACCGACTGATTACCAAGAGTTCGCGCATCTAACGCCAAGGCGACATGTTAAACGGCTTTTTATACGGTCACTGCACATGGCCGTAGCTACTTGGTTTCAGTATGGTGTTAAAATTTGATAAACATTAAGCATATCTGTGTCCCACCATATGGCACATTTAACGCTTTATCCCCCCGCGTTGACTAATACAATGCTAATGTTTTGCTTCTTTCCCCTCGCAGTGATTCATACCGCGCAGCACTCCTTATGTCCTGTCCCTGCTGGGTGTTTTTATTCTAGTTGCTTTAAACTACTTGCCTCACGCACTCGTCTGCGTGGTTCATCCCTTCCAACATCACTACCTTACCTTGGTTACCCTACGCTTGGTGTTTTATCACACAATCATTGCCCCCGATGTGCTATTATTATTTTTTATGGCACACGCACACCGGTGATGTTTTAACTATACATTGGTGATTATGTTTCACCATATTTCTAACGCAACGCTGTTATGTGCATTACCAATTCAGTTGCTTGCATGCTACGTGGTATTTAACTAAGTAGCTAACATACCTCTCCTTCCTGATTGTGGAAAATCTCAGCAACAGTCTGCTTTTTACAAGACCTTTATGTCTATATAACGTATTGTTGCTGGTTTTTAGTATAATCAGTTTTACACTCTGATATGTTAATATACATGCAATGCTATTATTGTACACTCACTCTCCTTTTCTTCCTTTCTCCCCTTCCCGTTTTTGTTCCCTCTACACAGGTCTACCTAGCCCCTAGTTAACGTCAACTAGGGTCTCTACCGTCCCTGGTGATTTACATCCACTAATTTAATACCAGGCGGTAGTGCACGCATTCATCTTTAGCACGGTCCTGAAGAAGTGCCAATTGACCCGTTAGGGGCAAATATAGGCACGAAACATGTCGACCTTATACACTTAGATCGCCCCTTAGGAACATTAATATCCTTATAGGGGCTCACTTTTGTTTTTATTTAGGCTAGAGCAACCTTTTTATTAAAAGATTTTGACTTTAGAGGACTGCTCTTTACCTATTTTATTTCACTTCTTTTTGTGCACTACCCCGCCCTCACACCCGCACGCACCCAATGGCTTCCTCTTTAAAAGATCCCCAATAAAGAGCCCCGGTTTCGGGAGCCCGTCAGGCATTGCAGCGCCGGCCTGACGAGGGGCAATCGCCCTATGATGAAGCATGACACCTCCAGGGGTGTGTGAGGGCAACACGATGATAGACCTGTCTTTCTCCCTTCACTGCTTTTCCTCCTAACCCTCATCCCATCACATAGGAACTGCATATCTTCTTTAAATACATTTTCTATACACTAATTTACAAACGTATGAGTTATTGTCTCTGTATGTGTATGTGTGATGTAAAATCCTACATCCAACACTGGTATGAAAGGCACTATAAAGCAAATGAAATACATGTGAGAGAGGGATTATGGAGAGATCAGAGGCACTGTTGGCGGGTGACAGTGAGGTAATAATTGAAAAGCCCCTATAAAGATTTCCGTAACCTGCTGCACTGCAGGGTCATCATTTACTATGCTTTAAAAAGTAATATAATTGAATATATAATGAGAAATTTGTTGTAGGATGCACAATATTTGCCATTTTTCCCCAAATTATCTTGGAAGGAGAACCTCCCAACCCCCCTTGTTGTGGTCAGGCTCACTCTCTGCGCTCGCTCGCTATGCACCAAATGGGGGCTGGTCTGGCAAAAGTTGGCAGGGCTGCTTTGGGTTCCCAGTCTGGACTGGATCTTCCTAATACCTATTCTCACTTTGTCTCACTGTCTGGGAGCAATACAGAAAGACCAAATGTCAGCTACACCTAGTCATGTGACCCAGGCTGCAGACACTGAATTGCTGAGACAAAAAAAAGGCAACTTTCTAAAAGTCACAACTAAGAGAAATGATTGTATCACTATCTCTTAACAATAAATGAAACAACATGTGAGGGATTAACACAGAAAAATCCAGCTAGATCAGGAGAAATGAGAGACACATACACATATATCAATAGATTTTAGTTGAAATTACTAGAAAACATGATAATTTATGCACATCATACATAAACACTTTAATCTAAAATATTGTACTCAAAGCTACAAAGGGAATTTGAATAAGGAAGGTGCTCAGAGACGGTGCTCGCGAGAGTGTTGAAAGGAAGGGAAATGGATGGGCTTTTGACCCTTTTCTCAATTAGATTTCTACATCTAAAAGCCTGTCCAATGTATAAGTATAGTATTTACTTCATCCCATAAGGTCACAGCTGGTAGGTAACAATTGCCAACATGCGGATTGTAAATATTATTCCAGGCTTGGTTTTATGGGGCTTCGACGTTTCCACCCAACATAATGGAAGGGGCCACTGATTGCCTCAAATGCGGGTCTTCATCAGGACTAGAAGTGAGAGTAGTGAAAGAGCAACCTGGATGCACGCATCAACCAAGTCTGACAATAGATGAAACAAAATTGACATTAAACAGGCCCACAGGCTCCATTTTATCAAGTGATAGTAATCCGCCTAGATGCTAGACTTGGTTGACGGGTACATCAAGGTTGCTCGTTCAAGGTCACAGTGCGGTCATCAACAAATTCAGGAATGCTCCACACAAGCGAAGTCTGAAGTCAGCATTGCGACTGATGAAGCCCTCTATTTTCAGACTTAGAAACATTTACGGAAGTCAGATCTCCTTCAGCAAGGTAAACCAGCAAGTTGAGGCAGACCGGCGATTCAACATCAACGGCTGCGATTTCGGCAGCCATCTCAGTCTCCAATGGTTCTCCAATAAGAAAGCTGGCAAAAATTTGCCAATTCTTAAGTTTGGGGACAAGAGGAGTACACTCTAACAGCAGCCAAGGGCCCAGAGCCAGGGGGACACAACTTGAGTGTTAGTACTCACTCCAATAGAAGTCAGCAGTAGCATCCAGGTCAGGCTTTGTTGACTTCTGCTCAGCTTTTGACCTCATTAATCGAAAGATTTTGTGGTCCAATTTGAGGAACATAGGTATTCCCAATTGCTTTCTGGGTATTTTAGAAGAACTCCATCAGGAGAATTGGGCTGTGGTGTAAGTGGACATGAAGGGATCGGTATCAAGGAGAATCATTTTTGAGAATGGCCTTAAACAAGGGTGTGAATTGGCTCCAAATGTATTCTCCTTATACCTTGCAGACCTGCAAAGGACCCTGATGAGGCCAAAGCCTTCTAACCAAAAATGGGGGGAAGGCATCTATTTTGCCTACTATATGCCAATGACTTGGCAATTGTGGATCTGACACAGGTGGGGCTTCACTGAAAACATGAGGTTTTCAGTAAGTATTGTGTGGCAAATGACTTAAGCATTAATATGTAGAAAAACAAATAAAAATTTGGGAGAAAGTCCAAGCCATTTACGTGGATACTGCTGGATAAAGTTGTAAAGTGGTTACCTTCTATAAGTATTTGGGGATGATTTTTTATGAAAAATTAAATTGGACCTTGCACAAGGAAGCTATGGAATCCTGGGCCATATCAACAGTAGGTGGTGGGTTAACTAAATTAAAAAAAAGAGTTTGGTGGCCCTACCCTGTCTCTGCTATTTACGGTTTACTGGTCTATTGTGCCCCAACAATGCTTATATGATGTGGAACTCCAATGCCTAGGCTCAATCTTAATTGGGATAGCAGTGAAGGCAAATGAATAACAAAAAATACTTGGACTACCAAATGGAATGGACATTGAGTTTGTGTTTTGGTATAAGCTCTGTGTGCAGCTGATAAAAAATGTCAACCTTTTGTGCTATGGAAGTTTCCAATAGTGAGTTGGAATCAATAGGAGCCAAACTGCTGAGAATGGCAGTAAGTTTGAATATGGTATACTAAAATGTGGTGGAGCCTTAGCCGCTCTCAAAAAAAGATTTGAATGCAATATGTGCAAAAGGATCAAGGATTGTGGATCTATGTTATCTGGCCACAAAAAACTACTTGTTATTTATCGGAATCATGACAGGCAAACTCAGTGTACGCATATCAGCGTAAAATAGCTAATCCATTGGTGCATATGCTGCTATTGAAATTTCGTTTGGCTTTTAACTTGTAAATGTTAATATGTTTGATTGTTTACATTTGGATCACTGACATATTATCAATCACAACAATATAAGACAAAATACAAAAATACCGAAACACTGGTGTCTAGAGATATGATTTCGAAAGACGGCATTAGCTGAAAAATAATATGAACTTTGTGTGAAAAACTGAACTACAACTACCAAGACGTTATGGGGTAATGGTGCTGTTACATGCCAGCAGTGCGCTCCTACCCACTTTCACTGATAAAAGGCTTTCGTGAGCCACCCCCAAGCTCACAAGCTTTGGAACGCCTGCACGCTATGGGTGGGATTATACCTGAGAAAATTGGCAGCATGTCCAGCTACCCGTAAATATTCTCTACTGATGAGGGAGGAATTCCGAAACACTGGTGTCTAGAGATACGATTTCGAAAGACGGCATTAGCTGAAAAATAAAATGAACTTTGTGTAAAAAACTGAACTACAACTACCAAGACGCTATGGGGTAATGGCGCTGTTACATGCAAGCAGTGCGCCCCTACCCACTTTCCCTATTAAAAGGCTCTTGTGAGTCGCCCCCAAGATGACAAGCTTTGGAACGCCTGCACGCTATAAGTGGGATTATACCTGAGAAAATTGGCAGCATATCCAGCAACCCATAAATATTCTCTACTGATGAGGGAGGAATCCCGAAACACTTGTGTCTAGAGATACAATTTCAGGAGATGGCATTAGCTGAAAAATAATATGAACTTTGTGTGAAAAACTGAACTACAACTACCAAGACGCTATGGGGTAATGGCGCTGTTACATGCAAGCAGTGCGCTCCTACCCACTTTCACAGGAGAGGCTTCACTGAAAACTTGAGGTTTTCAGTAAGTATTGTATGGCAAATGACTTAAGCATTAGTATGTAGAAAAAGAATTAAAATTTGGGAGAAAGTCCAAGCCATTTACGTGGATACTGCTAGACATAGTTGTGGAAGTGGTCACCTTCTATAAGTATTTGGGGGTGATTTTTAATGAAAATTTAAAATTGGACCTTACACGAGGAAGTTATAGAATCCTGGGTCATTTATATCAACAGTAGGTGGTGAGTTATCTAAATTAAAGAAAGAGTTTGGTGTCCCTACCCTGTCTCTGCTATTTACAGCTTACTGGTCTATTGTGCCCCCACAATGCTTATATGATGTGGAACTCCAATGCTTAAGCTCAATCCTAATTGGGATTGGAGTGAAGGCAAATGAATAAAAATAATTACTTGGACTACCAAATGGAATGGACAATGAGTTTGTGTTTTGGTATAAGCTCTGTTGTGCAGCTGATCAAAAAATGTCAACCTTTTGTGCTATGTGAATTTCCAATAGTGAGCTGGAATCAATAGGAGCCAAACTGCTGAGAATGGCAGTAAATTTGAATATGGTATACTAAAATGTGGTGGAGCCTTAGCCACTCTCGAAAAAAGATTTGAATAGAATATGTACAAAAGGATCAAGGATTGTGGATCTATGTTCTCTGGCCACAAAAAACTCTACTTGTTATTTATCGGAATCATGACAGGTAAACTCAGTGTACGCATATTAGCCTAAAATAGCTAATCCATAGGTGCATATGCTGCTGTTGAAATTTCATTTGGCTTTTAACTTGTAAAAGTTTGTTGGACTTGGCCCTTTTCGCAGGGTCATCCCTGAACTTTTTTCCTTCCTTCTGGTATTTTTTCTGACCTGGTGTTGGTAGTTTTAGGACTCTGGGCACTTTATCACTGCTGTCCAGTGTAAAGTGTATGTGCTCTCTATGGTAAAACATGGTAAGATTGGTCTACACCTGTTTGGCATATTTAATTTACCTATCAGTCCCTTGTAAAGTGGTATCATAAATACCCAGGACCAGTAAATTAAATGCTACTGGTGGGCTTGCAGCGCTGTTTGCGCCACCCACCAAAGTAGCCTTTCAAACCTGTCTCAGGCCTCTGCCATTGCAGGGCCTGCGCGCGCAATTTACTGCCGCTGTGACATGGCACATAAAGTTGTTGCCACGTCTGTGACTCCCCTTTTACTACATATCAGTCACCCCTAAGGTAGGCCCTAGCTAGCCCTATGGGCAGGGTGCGCTGTAGGTAAAAGGTAGGACATATGCCTTAACTGTGTGGCATGTCCTGGTAGTGACAAACAGCCATTTTGGTTTCTCACTACTGTGAGGCTGCCCTTTCATAGGAATGCCTTGGGGATTCCCTGATATGTGCTTCAGTGGTAATTCCTGACCTGAGAGGAGTAGAGTGGTCAAGTTTGGTATGTTTGGAATAGTGATAATAAATGCTGCGTAATGGTGTTCGCAGATTTATTATCACTATTTTAGGAATGCCACTTTTAGAAGTGGGCATTTCTGTGTGCTATGTGTCTTTGTGCCTGCCTGATGTGTATTGCATGTCTGGCTCTGGAGTGACAGGGGCTGGGGAGGTGCAGTGGCTCCAGAGGGGCTGGGAGAGTCAGCACTAGGCTGAATAGGCCAAACTGCATTTGGAGTGGTGGTAGGAGTAGCACCTGGGCCTGAATAGGACAGAGCCTACCTCACACAATGCTGGCTCCGCCCCCCTGTGATGTGTCTGGGGCCAGGACCTACACTGACAAAGGAGGGTGTTGTGCACATGTGTAGGTGCCCCCAGAACTGGTTTGGACCGGGCGCAGAGCCCTGTGCAGGGGGAGAACAAAGACCTTTGCAATATAAATATTGGGGCTGTGACCCCATGTAATGTGCTGTTGGTGCTTTGTGCTTACTTTGGAACTACTGGGCCCAGGAGGAACCGCCATCTGGGGCTCCCTACTCATGGGAGTGAAGCTGCTGCCCTGCTGGAGAGCCCCGGTGTGCTGGCCTGCCTGGGCTGACTGAACTGAAAAGGAAATACTACCCACAGTGCGTGGTGAAGCGCTCTGGATGCTGGTGGGACGCTCCACTTTTTAAGAGCCTTGGGACTTTGTGATCATTGCCCCTGGTGACCTACTGACTGAGCGTGTGGAGCCTGTCCTTGTTTTCCTTGCGCTCAGAAGAGCTGTGCCCTGCCGCTGGTTCCATCCAGAAATCCTGAGGAGAAAGAATCCCGGCGCTGGGATTCCCCTGTGTTGCCTGGTTGTGGGCGTGGCTTTGCACAAGGAAGCTGCCTGGTCGTGGGCGGGGCTCTCGTGAGGACGAGGAGAGCCCCGCGTGGTCCCCAAGTGTGTGGGCTTGCTCCTCTGCGCAGTGTCTGCCCACCAGGAGGGTGTGGTGGGCGCCTGTGGTTGCGGCCCACAAACCAAGAAGTGGGCTTGTGCTTTGATCGAGGCAAGACAGGCCGCGACAGGGACCGGAAGTCAGGCGGAGGATGCCTGGTCGTGGGCAGGGCTCCTGTGAGGTGGAGAGAGCCCCGCATGCTGCCCCGCGAGTAAAAGGAAGTTCACGGTGCGGCCAAGAGGAAGGAGGTCTGGCCGCAGAGAGTAAGGGGCTGGAGGCGAGCTCAGAGCCTCACAAGCCACGAGGAGACCGGAGAGGAACTCCGCTGACGAGCGGGAGAAAGGCGGAGCTGGGGAAGGCGCCCGGCGTTGTAGCAGCTCTACAGCATTGTGGGAGGTACGGCAGTCCCCGCTCAAGTCTCCGGTGCTTGTGGCAATCAGTGGGTGGCGTGGCCGTCCACACCGGAAGTCAGGCAGCTGCTGCCTGGTGGAAGGCGGGGCTCCTGGGCCCAAACCGTCCCGCGGAGACTGGAAGCCAACGGAGACTTCGTGAGTAAAGAGACTGCCCGTCAGGAAGTGGCCTGATCGCGGGCAGCCTGGTTGGGCATTTCTGGTATCCCCCGCAGCTGCGCCGCATGGTATCGTGCAGCTGCCTCACTCATTTGTTTTGGGGGGGCATTGCTTGGCAGGACACGACCAGGAGAGCTCCTGGTAAATGGTAGTTATTGTATGTGAATGTGCTGCTGGCCTCGCCATAGGAGCGCTGGGGATGCACTCATTGTTGTCCTAACCTATGGGCTGTGTTATGCCCTGATGCAATAAGGTTGTAGGTGCATTGCCAGTTGAGAATCTTAGGTAACTACAGTTATGGGCATGATGTACTTATGATGTGGACATTCTGACAAATAGTCCCTATGGTGCAGTGATGATGTGTATGACGCAATGCCTAATGCATGATGTGGTTGTAATGTGTGCACCTTATAATGGTCGTACTATGGTGCACTGCTGATTATACGTATGCCTAATATGGTTGGGCTAGGGGTACTATGACCAGTGTTTACTGTGATGCACTATGGTAGGGGTTTATGCCTAATGTGGTGTGCTAGACGCACCTTACTAGTAGCTACGGGTTGTATTCACTACTTGTGAGATATGATGGTTATGACAGGGGCCCGATTGGCCTTGTAGTGTATATAATCCCTGTAAAGTCATACCTAGTGCCCGGTGGCACAGTGTATATATGTGATTGCGTTCTAATGTGTTTTATGATTAATACAAAGGCTATTTTTTATATAACCTTGTGTGGAGTTTCTTTTGTGGTGTGCCTAGTGTGTCGCTGCTGTTTGTGGGTGTTGGGCAAATGCTTTACTCATTGCCTCTGGGATAAGCCTGACTGCTCGTGCCAAGCTACCAAGGGGGTGAGCAGGGGTTATCTTCAGTGTGTAACTCCCTTGCCCTGACTAGAGTGGTGGTTTCTGCCTGGCTTAGGCGCTTGCCCTAGCCAACCAGAAATCCCATTTCTAACAATGTTAATATGTTTGATTGTTTACATTTGGATCACTGACATATTATCAATCACAACAATATTGTGTTAAAAATATTTTCCTGTACTTATAATGGTAAGTATACAAAAATACAAGACAAAATACAAAAATACTGAATAAAATGTTGCTTCACACTAATATCATAACAAAACATACAAAAATATGTTTTTATATATATTGTTTAAAATTGTAAATATTAATAATATAATATTTATATATATATATTATATAACATAATTATTAAAAATATATTTAGCATTATATTAATTGTTTTCCAGTTTGCTACTATACAAAGCATATCTATGTATACATATATATATATATATATATATTCACTGAAAAAACCATAGGTTTTAGGGACAGTTATAGTTAGTTGGACATTGCACTCGTAGAAAACCCGTGAAATTCCCCGTTATAGTTAGTTCAGCTAACTATAACTCGCGCCCAGCAATGCACTGCTGATGATGTCACATATTACATCACTCATGACATGGTCAGTGACATCACTGATGACATCACTGATGACATCTCAAATGACATCACTGATGACATCATCCAGTGACTGTGTGTTTCTGTAAAGTTTAATGTTTAATATATATAGGGAAAGGCGTATTGAAGAATGAGTGGGTGTATAAGTGTCTGAATGGATGATTTAGTAGGTGCGTGACTAACTCTATAAGTGAGTGATTAAACGTATCTTACTGAATGCATGGGTTAGTGACTAAACTGGGTGAATGTCTGTATCCGTCTGTCTGTTGCTGTGTAAGTGGCTGCATGGGTTTGTGAATAGCTACATGAGTGTCTATATGAGTTATTGATTGGTTGTCTGAGTATCTGTATGGGTGCCTGAGTGTTTGTGTGGGTGGGGTGTGTGCGACTCTGTGCATAGATGTGTGAGTGGGTGATTCACTGGGTGGATGGTTTCAAGAGTGCATCTGTGATAGACTGTATGGGTGGGTAAGTGTGTGTAAGAGTGTGTTAGTGAGTGAATGTATGTCCCAGTGGTACATGTGTGAGTAACTACATATGTGAAAGGCAGTATATATGTGTGTTGGGGTATATAAATAGCTATAAGCGAGAGTGTGTGATTGTGAGAGTGACTGTATGGATGAGTGTGTACTTGTATCAGTGATTGTATAAGAGCGTAAGAATGTGCTAGTATTTGTATGAGTAAGTGAGCTGGTGTGTGTATAACTGTATAGGTGAGTAAATGGCAGTGTGATTAATTATTTGCATGACTGACTAGGTGTGTGAGTACCTCTATGGATGAGTGGCGGTGTGTGAGTGTCTATGTAGGTGTATGAGATAGTCCTGTACTGAGTGACCGTAAGTATGAGTGACTGTACAGGTGAGTGAGTGGATGTGTGTGTAGACCTAAGAATCAGTGAGTGGGTATGTAGTTATTGGTGTTGGAGTGTCTATGGTTTTGAGAATGGCAGTCTGTAATTTAGAGTGGGTGTATCAAAAGTTATATTAGGGTGTGAGAAGATGCATGAAATTATCACATGGATGATGTCATCAGTGATGTCATCAGTGATGTCATTTGAGGTGTCATCAGTGATGTCATCAGTGATGTCACTGACCATGTCATGAGTGATGTAATATGTGACGTCATCAGCAGTGCATTGCGGGGGCGCGAGTTATAGTTAGCTGAACTAACTATAACGGGGGAATTTCACGGGTTTTCTACGAGTGCAATGTCCAACTAACTATAACTGTCCCTAAAACCTATGGTTTTTTCAGTGAATTTGTAAGGTTTTTTAAATGCTAATTTCTAACTATAACGTGCCTGAAACCTATGGTTTTTTCAGTGAATTTCAATGGTTTTTTAAATGCTAATTTCTAACTATAACGTGCCTGAAACCTATGGTTTTTTCAGTGAATTTCAAAGGTTTTTTAAATGCTAATTCCTAACTGTAACATGCCTCAAACCTATGGTTTTTTTCAATGAATTTCAAAGGTTTTGTAAATGACAATTTTTAAATGTATTAATTGTTATATTTATTTTTTTGATACTGATTTACTACATTTTTTTAAACTATTTATTTTTAGATATTTTATTTTTTAAATTACATTATAATTACATTATACATTACATTACAAAATATACTTTCTCAGAATGAATTACTTTAGTTTAAATACTTTGCAAATAGGCAATAGACTTTTAAGTACAGTAGTTACAGTTGTTGCAATGGGCAACACAATTTCAAACACAATGCAACATTGAGCTCAATGTGAATTTCTAGTTAAATGCAATTAGTTACTTTATGGATTACTTTTCTAACCACAGGACTGGATCCTAGATTCAGTCCTGGGACATCTCCTGTAAACAGTTGAGTAAAAGCGTTTTGGTTACAGTAGTTACAGGGGGCGCGTTTGCAGACTGCTGCAGAGAGGGGGCGGGGCCTCCGGCACGATGCCGGTATTTTTTATTTAAAAAAAAAAAAAATTGTATGGGAGGGGGGCTGCGTGGCCCCCCTTCCCTTGGCCACTTTTGGGCCCGGGGACCCCATTCCCCGGGGCCTGATGATTTTTTTTTAAACAAAACGGGAAGGGGGCCGCGTGGCCCCCCTTCCCTGGGCCTCTATTGGCACCGGGGACCCCATCCCCCGGGGCATGCCCTCTTTTTTTTATAATTAAAATATTTGGAGGGGGGCTGCGTGACCCCCCTTCTCAGGCCATTTAAGGCCCCGGGGACCCCATCCCCGGGGCCGGCCTTCACCTTTTATTTATAAAAATTATTATTGGGGAGGGGGCTGCGTGGCCCCCTCC
This sequence comes from Calotriton arnoldi, assembly GCA_963921515.1. Taxonomy (NCBI): domain Eukaryota; kingdom Metazoa; phylum Chordata; class Amphibia; order Caudata; family Salamandridae; genus Calotriton; species Calotriton arnoldi. The sequence continues at coordinate 243,157 of CAWUFW010017325.1, read as the reverse complement.
CAGGCCACTAATAGCCCCGGGGACCCCATCCCCCGGGGCCTGGCCACTCGTTGGGGACCGTGGGGGTCCCCAATCCCCGCACGGTCCCGCCGGCTCCCCGCGTCCTGCGGGAGCCGGCATTGCTTTTCCATAAGGGGAGCTGCTGACATGCAGCTCCCCTTGTAGAAAAGCAATCTGCTTTGCTTCATTGAAGCGAGAGCAGGTTTCCTGCTCTCGCTTCAATGAAGCAAGCAAGTTTGCAATGACAGGGCGGGAGCCGCGAGGCTCCCGTCCTGCCATTGCAAACAGCAGTGTCCCGGGGTAGGCTCCCGGGACACTGCAGGAGCCGGCCCTGGGGGTGGTGGTCCCCAGGGCCACCACAGGCTCCAGGAGGGGGCCGCGCGGCCCCCTCCCCACTTCTGCAAAGCCCCGGGGAGGTGGTGGTCCACGGGGATTCGGGGTCCGAAACGGACCCCCATTTTAAATTCTTTAGTGCCCCGGGGAGGTGGCGGTCCTCGGGCGTGTGGGGGCTGGAGCCCCCCACACTGGTATTTAAAATTTAAAAAAGAAGCCCTGAGGGGTGGCAGTCCCCGGGGCTGCGGGAGGGCACAGTGCCCTCCCGCACCATTTTTATTACAAAAAGCCCCGGGGGGTGGTGGTCCCCGGGACTTGGGGGGCCCTAGAGGCCCCCCATTAACTATAAACCCACCCCCCGCATGCCCCCGGGACTTGGCCCACCCGGGGGCTAAATAGCATCGAAGCGCGGGAGACCGCGGTTCGATTTTCTTTTTTTTACGGCGGTATTCGCGCTCCCTAAGCGCATCCCGCTGATTTTTCTTTAAAAAAAATGCTTTTTTCTGCCCAGGGGGTCCTTGTGGGACCCCCTGAGCAGACCTAGGGGGTCAGGGTGTTTCTACCCTGCCCCCTTTGTGTGTTTGCGCACTTGTTTCTTTTTTTTTTATCGGCGGGATCCGCGCACCCTAAGCGCATCCCGCCGATTTAAAAAAAAAAAAAATGCTTTTTTCTGCCCAGGGGGTCCTTGTGGGACCCCCTGAGCAGACCTAGGGGGTCAGGGTGTTTCTACCCTGCCCCCTTTGTGCGTTTTGCGCACTTGTTTCTCTGCCTCGGTTCTACCGAGGGACAAAATGGCTGCCAACACTTCCTGATTTGGAGTGTTGACAGCCAATTAGCATGCAGCTCGTGATCGGGAGGGTACGCGGACCCTATGCGGCCATAGATATATATGTGATTTTACTTTTGATTTTCTCAGCAACTACTGAACGGATTTACACCATTTAACAAAAAGGGTTCTTTCTGAACCAAGAACTACCTCTTTGCCAAATTTGGTGTAATTCCGTTCAGCAGTTCGGGCTGTAGCCGTGGCTAAAGTTTCCTATGGGAAAATGAATGGGGAAAACACGTTTTGGGACCCCCCTTTTTTCTCGGCCCCCGCTTGACGAATCACCCCGAAACTTTCAGGGTAGGAGCGGACCGGAGCGGGCCATAAAGTTTGAAAATTTCGCGAAGATTTGTCAACCGACGCAAGAGTTATTTCAAATAGAATGTTGTGGATTTCCTATGGAAAATAGGTCCTAACTATAACTATCTACTGGCGACCGCCAGTAGATAATATATATAAATATATATATCCACACACACACATATATTCAAGTGTTTTCACTCCATTTAATCCTTACGGCAAAGATGAAGCGTCAGATGCGTTTCGACTGTTCAGCCTTTGTCACGATGCTGACCTCATTAATATGCACCATTTCTAAACATTTCTCCACAAGTCAATAACATAAACAAAGGACAACACAGCAGTCCATTCATTTTTCTGCCATTGCAACGCAAAATTTTGAAAGTGACAGCCCGTATTATTTCAAAAGTGCATGCATATACCACCATATGTTTTATTTTGACCTTATCAATCAATCAATCAATCAGGGATTTATAGAGCACGCTACTCACCCGTGAGGGTCTCAAGGTGCTGGGGGGGAGGGGGGGCAGCTCCGGATCATTCGAAGAGCCAGGTCTTGAGGCACTTCCTGAAGGTGTGCAGAGTAGGGGAGCGTCTGATGTTGACTGGGAGCTCGTTCCAGGCCTTTACAGCGACGTAGGAGAAGGCTCTTCTGCCTGCTCTGGATCTGTGGATGCGTGGTGTCTCTGCCAGGGCGAGGTCGGCGGAGCGGAGGTTCCTTTTGGGTACGTAGAAGGATACTCTCTCATTGAGGTATTTGGGTCCGATGTTGTGGAGTGATTTGTAGGCATGGGTGAGTAGCTTGAAGGTTACTCTCTTCTCGACGGGGAGCCAGTGGAGGTCTCGTAGGTGCTGGGTCATGTGCTCGTGTCGTGGGGTTCCGAGGACGAGTCTGGCTGCAGTGCTCTGGATGGTTTGGAGCTTGTGTAGCAGGGTTCTGTTGATTCCGGCGTAGACGGTGTTGCTGTAGTCCAGTCTGCTGGTTATGAGTGCATGGGTGACGGTCTTTCTGCATTCAAGGGGGTTCCACTTGAAGGTCTTGCGGAGGATGTGGAGTGAGTTGAAGCAGGTGGAGGCGACAGCGTTGATCTCAGGCAGTGGAGGAGGGTCCGAGGACGAGGACCTCTGTCTTCTCCGAGTTGAGCTTCAGGCAGCTGTTGTTCATCCAGGCTGCGACGTCCTTCATTCCTTCCTGGAAGCAGAGTCTGGTGTTTTCGGGATTTTTCGTGAGGTGTTGTCGGCGTAGGATACTATGCTGAGCCCATGCTGTTTGACGATGGCGGCGAGGGGGGCCATGTAGATGTTGAAGAGCGTGGGGCTGAGCGAGGATCCTTGGGGTACACCACAGTTGATCTCTGTAGGTTCGGAGAGGAAGGGAGGGAGTCTGATCCTTTGGGTTCTGCCCAAGAGAAAGGAGCGGATCTAGTCGAGGGCGGTTCCTCGTATACCGGCGTCGTGGAGTCTGGCTGCGAGAGTGCGGTGTGAGACGGTGTCGAAGGCTGCGGAGAGGTCTAGTAGGATGAGGGCCGCAGTGTGGCCCTGGTCGAGTAGCATGCGGATGTCATCGGTGGCGGCGAGGAGGGCGGTCTCGGTGCTGTGGTTGCTGCGAAATCCGGACTGGGAGGAGTAGAGGATGGCGTTCTCTTCGATGAAGGTGGTCAGCTGGGCGTTGACGAATCTCTCGGTGACTTTGGCTGCGAAGGGAAGGAGAGAGATGGGCAGGTAGTTTTTCAGGTCCATCGGATCAGCCGAGGGTTTCTTGAGGAGGGGCTTGACCTCTGCCCGCTTCCAGTCATCGGGGAAGATGCCGGATTCGAGGGAGGTGTTAATGGTCCGGCCTAGTTCGGGTGCTATGGCGGCAGTGGCTCTGTGGTAGATGTGTGGTGGGCAGGGGTCCGTGGGGGCTCCTGAGTGAGTGTTCTTCATGGTCATGGTGGTGTCTTCAGTGGTAGCAGGTTTCCAGTTGGTGATGGTCGGCTGGTTGTCGGTGGTGGAGAGGGGGGTGGTGTCTGGAGTCTGTTCGCTGAAGTTTTTGTAGAGGGCCTTGATTTTCAGGTGGCAGGTGGAGCTGAGCTTGTTGAGAGGTCCTGGGATGGTGTGACATCCGTGGCTTCGCTGGGGGGTTTGGTGAACTGCTGTATGACGTTGAAGAGTTCTTTTGCGTTACTTTCGTTGGTGTGGATTTTGTTCTTGATAAAGGTCCGCTTGGTGGCTCTTATGCGCTGGTGGTATTCATTCATGGCGTTCCTGTAGGTGTTCTGGTCTTCGGTGGTTTTCCTGTTCCGCCAGAGTTTCTCGAGGTGTCTGCAGGAGCGTCTGGCTTCTTGGAGGTCGGTGGTGAACCAGGCGGCCTTCAGGGGGCGTTTCTTGACGGGGTGGCGGAGGGGTGCAAGCTTGTCTGCGCAGCTGGAGATCCAGCGATGTAGTTCTCTGGCTGCAGAGTTGGCATCGGTCGTGGTGGAGGGGGGGGTCATGGAGGAGGGTGGTGTTGAGGTGTTCCTCTGTGATCTTGCTCCAGTTCCTTCGTGGCAGTAGCGGGCGGGTTTTGGTGCGGTGGTGGTGTTGAAGGTGAAGTGTACACAGTGGTGGTCTGTCCAGAGGGGCTGCGTGGTGTGGCTGAAGTGGATGTTTGTCCCTCCTGCGAAGATGGGGTCGAGGGTGTGTCTGGCTCTGTGGGTGGGGGTGGTGACGAGCTGCTTCAGTCCAAGGTTGGCGAGGTTGTCCAGGAGGGTGGTGGAGTCGGGGTCGCTGCCGAGGTGGAAGTTCAGGTCTCCGTTGAGAATGTAGTCCGTGGAGGCGATTGCGTGGGGTGCAATGAGGTCGGTAATGGTGGTTGCGGAAGAGGCGCAAGGCCCGGGGGGTCTGTAGACGAGGGTCCCGTGCAGCGTGGTTCTAGGGCTGGTTTGGATCTGGAAGTGGAGGTGCTCTGTGTTGGAAAGGGGGTCGCTCATGCTGGAGGTTGAGAGTCGGAGGGAGCTCTTGTGTGCGATGGCGAGTCCTCCTCCTGGGCGGTGGGGGCGGACCTTTCTTTGGTTCTTGTATCCTTCAGGGATGGCGGTGGCGATGTCGGGGGCGGAGGTGGCGTTGGTCCAAGTTTCCGTGAAGAAGGTGACGTCTGGCGAGACGGTGTCAAGCAGGTCCCAGATCTCCATGTTGTGTCTGTGTAGGGAGCGCGCGTTGAGGAGGATGCGCGTCAGGGTTTCGGTGGTGCGGGCGTCCAGCGTGGGTTCAGCGGATGAGGGGGCCTTCTGATTGTGAAGAATTGTCAGCAGTGTCAGCAGAACTGTAAGTGGGTGGTGTTTGGCGTTGATCACTGGCAGTTGTTGTTCCTTCCGGGGTTGAGTGCGAGGAGGTCGGCGGAGTTGTAGCGGTGGGTGGTAGTAGATCCATGGTTCCTGGCACTGGCCACGGTCGGGTCGTGGACAGGCGCAGACCGGCTTGCCTTTGGCACGCCACCAGCGCACCGGCGGCACGGCCGCCATTAAGTAGGGGAGGGGGAGGGACACTTGCAGCTGGGAGGCAGGAGCGGGGAAACGGCAGGGGGAGGGGCCACGGGGAGCAGGGGTGGGAAAAAAAGGAAGAGGAAAAAAGGACAGAAATGGGGAACAACCTAAAAAGAACCAGGTACAGTCAGACAATAGCAGGCACAGTCAGACAATAGCAGGCCCAGTCAGACAATATAACAGCAGGATCACAGTAAAAGCAGATTAGGGCAAAAAATCTTATAAAATGGCGGCGGATTGATTGGACTAATGTGCAGTCCTTTGTTTATGTTATTGACTTTTGGAGAAATGTTTAAAAATTGTGCATATTGACTAAGTCAGCGTCGTGACAAAGGCTTAACAGCCGAAACGCGCCTGATGCTTCATCTTTGCCGTGAGGATTAAATGAAGTGAAAACACTGTGTGGAGTTTCATTTCTTTATTTGATTCGGAATCAGGATTGTCTTGGATTATACATGCCCTCAGGTGTGAGCATTTACTGTGCACCCCAGGGCTTTGACAGCACACCAAAAAAATGTACGTAGATCGAGGAAATATGCAAATATATATTTATATAAATATATAAAACATAAAAAAATTAACAAATCAAATACAAAACATTAAATAACATACCACATTAATTACATTAAAAAACCTTGCAGGACAAAATATAAAATATTTACAGTATGCAGATGACACTAAGGGGCCGATTCCGATCTCGGTCGGAGGCGTACCCAACACCATTCGGTCGGGAAAAAAGCCATGCGAAAGCCTGTCTCCCGACCGATCCGTACAGCACACCGAACGAGTAAGTACGATGCGCACAACAGCAAAGAATCCGGCCGAGCCGTACTCACCCAAACCAGGTCCAGTTCCCCGACCGAGGCGAATCCGGAAACGCCGAATCGAGTCGCACGGAAGGAAAAATGCAGCCTCGTCCGGCCGGACAAGTACGATGCGCTTTCCGTACGTGCCGAACCCGTCGCTACGCACGGCACGTCAAAGCATCCGGGAGAGGCGCACATAAGCTCCGATTCGCGCCACAACACGATCCACGGCTCCGAGACGAACACGGCAGCGACGAGGACGACGCGAAGCGACGAGGACGAGGCGAAGCGACGAGGACGACGCGAAGCAACGAGAAGGACGAACGACACGAACCAACCATGAATCCCTTCATCCCGATCATACCAATATTCTACATTTACTACCGGAACAGGCACGGACGCGTATGGCGCAGAAGGTAAGCCAGACACCAACCATAAAACACATACAACACGTACACGACACATCACACACACACAGAGGGATGCAGAATATACTTACACCAGCAACAGCAGCACCATAGGGGCGGGATGCCCATCACCAATGCCACATATGCACACAGGGGCCTGAATGTGCACCACCACCCTCACCCAGGGGGGGCAGGATGCCTACCACTACTACCACCCTTAGCCAGGGGGGATGGATGCCTACCACTACTACCACCCTTAGCCAGGGGGGGCTGGATGCCTACCACTACTACCACCCTTAGCCAGGGGGGGCTGGGTGCCTACCACTACTACCACCCTCACCCAGGGGGGGCAGGATGCCTACCACTACTACCACCCTTAGCCAGGGGGGTCTGGATGCCTACCACTACTACCACCCTCACCCAGGGGGGGCAGGATGCCTACCACTACTACCACCCTTAGCCAGGGGGGGCTGGATGCCTACCACTACTACCACCCTCACCCAGGGGGGGGCTGGATGCCTACCACCACCCTTAGCCAGGGGGCTGGATGCCTACCACTACTACCACCCTTAGCCAGGGGGCTGGATGCCTACCACTACTACCACCCTCACCCAGGGGGGCAGGATGCCTACCACTACTACCACCCTTAGCCAGGGGGGCTGGATGCCTACCACTACTACCACCCTCACCCAGGGGGCTGGATGCCTACCACCACCCTTAGCCAGGGGGGCTTGATGCCTACCACTACTACCACCCTCACCCAGGGGGGCAGGATGCCTATCACTACTACCACCCGTAGCCAGGGGGGCAGGATGCCTACCACTACTACCACCCTCACCCAGGGGGGCAGGATGCCTACCACTACTACCACCCTTAGCCAGGGGGTCTGGATGCCTACCACTACTACCACCCTCACCCAGGGGGGCAGGATGCCTACCACTACTACCACCCTTAGCCAGGTGGGTCTGGATGCCTACCACTACTACCACCCTCACCCAGGGGGGCAGGATGCCTACCACTACTACCACCCTTAGCCAGGGGGTCTGGATGCCTACCACTACTACCACCCTCACCCAGGGGGGCAGGATGCCTACCACTACTACCACCCTTAGCCAGGGGGGCTGGATGCCTACCACTACTACCACCCTCACCCAGGGGGGCTGGATGCCTACCACCACCCTTAGCCAGGGGGCTGGATGCCTACCACTACTACCACCCTCACCCAGGGGGGCTGGATGCCTCCCACTACTACCACCCTCACCCAGGGGGGCAGGATGCCTACCACTACTACCACCCCCACTCATAGGATGGACAATGCATGACACAACCAGCACACCACAACCTAGGGAATGCAAGAAGAAGACATCCCCCAACACCATGACAAGCGTGTGTAGACTGTGTCAAATGCCTACAACACCGAACATGACTTTGAACATACAATGTGACCCCCTAGCACATGTGCCACACATATATGTGTGTGGCCCACACAATGCAAGCAGGCCATGACCATTGTGGCATTGGGGTCCAAACCCCCATCATCACAGTGACCAAAAGGTAAGTGTGGGGTCCATAGCTGCAGCACATTTTGAACATTGTGGCAATGGGGTCCAAACCCCCATCATCACAGTGACCAAAATGTAAGTGTGGGGTCCATAGCTGAAGCACATTTTGAACATTGTGGCAATGGGGTCCAAACCCCCATCATCACAGTGACCAAAATGTAAGTGTGGGGTCCATAGCTGAAGCACATTTTGAACATTGTGGCAATGGGATCCAAACCCCCATCATCACAGTGACCAAAATATAAGTGTGGGGTCCATAGCTGAAGCACATTTTGAACATTGTGGCAATGGGGTCCAAACCCCCATCATCACAGTGACCAAAATGTAAGTGTGGGGTCCATAGCTGAAGCACAATTTGAACATTGTGGCAATGGGGTCCAAACCCCCATCATCACAGTGACCAAAAGGTAAGTGTTGACAAAGAATGAGGTGCAACTGCCAAACTGCATGGATGATTCCTGGTCACAGAACAACAAACACATCAGTGGCAAAGTAGTGTATGTGTCCCATTGCAACATAAATTGGGGGAGCCAAATCCTGCAGTGCAAATAAGACATAACTTTGGCCATGTGCAGACAAACAACACCCCTGGGGGCTAACACCGTCAACAATCATCAATGACACAATGACAGAAGTGACCATCAGAATGCAGACCCACATATTTGCACCAATGGGCACACACATGCAGATACCCTGTGGAGACTGCAGATGTGAGGTGAACAGATACCATACCATGGCAGCAATGGGACACACAAACCATGATCATTGTGCTGACCGATGACCTAGGAGTCCCAGGGACAGCAGGGTAAACCCATCAAACTACATACAGCCAATGGCACACCCAAGATATGCCAATGCAGTGGTGCAGATGCACAAACACAAACAGGCAGACCCACCCTGCACATCATACACAACAGGTGAGGGTGGGGGTGCCAGTGTCCCCAGGCAACCACACAACACATGAGGAGACATGAATACCAATCATACAGATGTGCATACAGTGCCACACAAAGGTAACTCATGGATCCAAATTCCCTATGTGGGCAAGCAGGCATTGTCAGATGAGAGTGAGCACAAATCACACATGTCACACAGGCAAGTAGGGACAGCAACTGACACAGCAAGACACAGACACACCACAGCACCACCCCCAGGGCCCCCACAATGTGGTGACCCTGGGCTGCAGTACAATCCCACTGTGATGACAAAGCTAAATGTGGTTCACACTGTGAACCACAGTCATGTGTACTGAGCAACTAACTACCATCACACCTACACAAGCACAAATCAAACAGCATGGCCAGTGAGCCAAGGCCAACATGGAGGCAGGGGCCTAGCCGGGCAACAACTCTCATCTGCACACACTCAACACCACACCCTCGACCTCCAACAATGTGCAGCAGTGAAGCACACATGCACTGGTGACATTGCACATGCACCCATGACTATTCCAGGGTGGTGGGTGGGAACCAAGGTGCAGAAACACATCACACATGGACACTCAACAAGACTCCTGAATGTCTGACACACTGCACACTACGCCGTACATGGACATGACGGCAATACCACACCAACCAATGGGATCACAGCCACAGTCACACACCAATGAAGAAGCCAAGGTCACCCACAAAGAACACACATAGACAACAACCAACATTGCAGCCCGGACCCTGAGGAGTGCCAGCAGTCACACACACAACATGTTACAATCACTGAAAGATAACACAAACTGGAAATCACATGACAGGGGCAAACAACAAGTGCCAAGGGGAAACCTGACTGTGACCCAGCTGCGTCTGCACACAAACTCAGCCCTGACAGCAAGCACACCTATGGGTGACACCCTGATTACCAGTAATGTGCGATGCACCCACATCACAGAGAACCCAGGGCGAATACTTTGGGGGAACATAGCTCAACTCAGCTAGCATCACAAACAGGTACAACACTAGGGATCACAGCATGCACAGCTAAACGGAAGTGAACACACAGACATGCACATACAACACACACCTTGGGCGCAGGCAATGTCACAGGAGTACACACTGCCATGAGGGGACTCCACTCCTGTGTGAGGAAAGCTGTGCAATATCTTGCCTCAGTAGGGCCCCACCATGTCAGCTGAGCACTTGGTCACACAATCAACAATTAGCACCAAATGAGGGCTCCCGTCACATCAGCCTGGTCATGGAAGTGCCAACGGAATCATCAGCACAGATCCAACACACTTGTATAGCAATGTTGCACTGACAACACAGATGAGTCTTTCCCCATTGATGCCCAAACCTGCATGTCCAGTGGAGATGGCCACACGGTCAGGGAAGTAGACGAATTGAACAATGGCAGGCACAACAGATGTGCAGGGGTGGAAGCCACAGATGTGAAATTGCCAATCTAAGTAGGAAATCCCATTGCCAAATACTGAACACATGACACCCTCAGATGCTGCTATGGATGACATGGATACACCACAGGATAGGACACATTCCCCTGGACCACATGGGTTCCTGCACAGTAACACTTCATTATCATGAGACCAAATATCACCATCACTGCAGCAAGGGCATGGTTAGCATCATCAACATCATGTACATCAGAAGCAAAAGCACTAGAGAACAGAAAGTTGCTTTATTCAGCATATGTGGCATTAAAAGTAGAAGTCCGGTAGAACATAAACAAAGGCCAATGGCCAGTCCATCAACAAAGTCACAAGTGGGTGACAGTGGCAGATGCCACCCTACACATGCCTGCACAGAACCAGGGACAATCCACTAGGAGGGGCAACCGGGGGGTAGGCCAGGCACCGCAGGGACAGGATCAGGGCTCACCAGGAGGAAGCAGGGAAGGGGTGGTGGGTGCTGGAGAGCCACTGACAACTGCAGTGGAGGTGTCTGACATGGTGTGTGCCGGCACAACTGGGGGGCATGGCTCAGATGTTGTGGATGCCAGCACGACTGCAGTGGACCCTGCAGATGGAGTGGACAGGTCCGCCACTGCAGTGCCCAAGTCAGACAGGGTGGTAGTGGACTCCACTGCAGTGCCTACCTCCAGGGGAGGAGAATGGGGAACAGGCAAGGTGGGTTGGACAGAGGGGGAGGACACCCTCACCACATCAGTGGCACAGACAAGCGCAGCGGGGGTGTGGTTCCGGGAGAGCAAGTGGCAGGGGGAGAAGGCCGGAGCCTCTTGGGGATGGTATATCTGTGGGTGGGGGAACCTGGGGCAGGGTGTGGTGGGGCACCTGTGGAGTGGGGGCCTGAGGGATGGAGGAAGGAGACCTGGTGCTTGAGCTGCAGGGGGGTGGCGGGGTCTTGCTCTTAGCACTCCGGGGGGACTTGCGGGTGGGGGCCTCAGTCTGTCTGCGCCTGGGGGAGGGTGTCCGGGGGCAAGGGGCACTCTGCTCCGTGTGGGGGGCTTCATCTTCCCCCTGGATGCTGGGGCAGCTGGATCGGAGGGGAAGAGGCCGAGGTCACTGAGGAAGAGGCGCTGGGTCTTTGGGGTTGCAGGTGAGGCAAGGGAGGGTGCTTTGGAGGGAGAGGCAACTGAGGACTGCGCAGTGCCCGTGGATGCGTGTGTGTGTACCAGGGCCCCATCCCCTGTGAGTCTGGTTTCAGTCCCCTGACTGTGCGTGCGTGTGCGTTTAGTTTGTGGCATGTGTGTCTGTGTGCTGGACGTGTGTGTGCTGGTGTGTGCCTGTGCCAGTGTGTGTGTGCTTGGGATGGGTAAGGTGCTGGGGAGTGTGGATGGAGCAGAGGCAGGAGGGGTGAAGGACTGTCTGAGGAGGGACACTGCTGCCGTCAGGGAGGAGTCCATGGACCTGTTGCCCCTCTGTAGGTCAGACATGCCCGATGAGATGCCCTCCATGAACGACACCAGCTGAGTCAACAGTGCGGTGTGCGCATGGAGGACACTCAGCATGGCTGTCTGCCCTACATGGAGCTGGCAAAGGAGGTACACAGACTCCTCACTCAGGGCAGCAGGGGACACAGGGGCAGGGGGTGCGGTGCCTGGCCCAAAGGAGACACGCTCCCGAACATGGGAGCCTCCACGGACCTGGGGAATGGGAGCCGATGGGAGGGCGGTGGTGGTGCTGGTGGTGGCGGGGACAGCAACACTAGCTGGGGTGTGGTGGCTGCTGACACCCGCCTCCACAAGGGAGTCATCCTCCGAGTTGCTCTGGTCCTCAGCTGAGGTGGATGGTGCTGAGGACTCCTCGGTGTGGCTCCCCTCGCCCTCCGTGCCACTGGGTCCCTCCGACCACTCCTCGGCTGCTGACCCAGTCTGGCTCTCTGGCTCCTCCTGGTCCGTGGAGCTGTCCCCTTCCGTGGCCGTGGATGTATCTGCAAACAATGGGGAAACAGACAGACATCAGTCACCTGCACCAAACGCACACACCACTGTGAGCACAGCACATTACAGAGCAAGCCCTGGCATCATTAGTTGTACATTGCTAAAAGTGCCCGAACTGAACAGGAGAAGCCAATTGTCAGTCTGATGCCAAGCATGGCACTCACATCCCACATGGCCTTGCACCCATCTGTCTGGTGTCTGTTGGATTGCAACACCCCAGTGTGGACACATGCACCAAGTACACAGTAGTTGGACAGTGCAGAGGACACGGTGTGGCATGTGGACATGCACACATCACAGCTCTTGCCACTGAGTCAGTACAGGTTTCCGGATGAAAGGGATGCCCAGAGTCAAATAGGAAATGCATGTGATGCATACCAACGACAGACACCATGATGCACCCATGTCCTGATAGCCATCGCCACAATGGTGTGCATGTAGCACATGTCACTCCCCTGCAGGACCACCAATAAGTTCACACATGCCATGGCAGAGGCATGACTGCTAAGTCATACATCACTGTCTCAGTGATGTATGACTTGGCAGCCAGACAACAACACTATGCACTGTGTCACAATAGTAGGTCATGGGGAATGCAAGTCCTGGAGCTGCACAAGTGCACATGTACATCCCCCACACAACACATCATCTTAACCCTCATCTGTCCAGGTCACACCTATTGGACATATGGGAGACCTGTGACACTACCCTCTGAACCTGAGCCCCTCACAATTTGCTGTCAATGGGGAACAGCTGCCTGAACTTCACATTCGCATACCCCAGTCTGCACGGGCAGCTGATCAAACACCTATGTGACACACAAGTATCGTCTCCTATGGTCACATCTCCAGGGGCATGCTGAGCCCCTACCAAGAAACACCCCAGCAGTCCTGGCAACTAATCCACAGCACACTGACACAGAGGCAGACACCTGAGGGGTCAAATCACTGTGCACAATGTGTCAGCTGATACACGGGAGTGGGAGTACAGAGTGCATTGCATGGCCTGGAGTAGGCATGACTGTCCTGCTCCACATGAATGAGGGATGTGCCCTGGACATTGGATAGCTGGCTATGTATGTGTGACACACGTAATCTGCACACTCCTGGGGCCCAAACATTGTTCCCACCCGCTGCATGGGCGTGTGCCACATACCCCAGGCACATGTGGTGGCTCAGCTCAGCAAGTGGACCGCATATCAAAGCAACACGCAGATCACATGTCCAAACCCAGGCGTTGTGTGAACAATGGACCCACCCATGATGCCCACAACAGAGTTAGGGAAACAGATGCTGTCCCCCACCTTTAGTGAAGCAAACTGCAAGGACACAGTCCCAAGTGACACAATTCCCTGAATGTAAGGGCCACACCTGGGTATCAGATGAGCAGTGGGCAGTGCACAATAGAGGGACATGGCTCCTGGACAACATGACTGCTGCACTGTGGCAGTTGAACCAGGCCAGAGGAGGGCACAAAGCATGTAATACAGAGTTCACAGTGCAGTCTTTGACTCACCCCTCCTTGCTGCTGTCTGGCCTTCAGCTGCCCATCCAGGTCTGGAAACACCACCGCCAGGATCTGGAGCATGTGGGGGTCAGGGTCCGTGTTCCGCCCCTCCTGCGAGGAGGCGACAGCTTCAGCTGGACCCGTGCAATCCTCCGGGTCCAGCCCGAAGGTCCTGCCACCTCTTCTGGCAGTTGCGGATCCGGCGCTTGTAGACCCCCACGGACCGGACGGCCCGGGCGATGTCCTTCCAGATTTCCTGCTTCCGATGGGCATTAACCTGTCAGGATGACAAAGTGAAAAGGCCATTACCACACATGCAACATATCCGTGCATGACACAGTTGTATATACATGTCTCAATCACAGGGGCACATGATGTACACAGGCAGTGCAAAGCTGCCCATGGACAGTTTGCCAGACGTCACTACATGGTATCATTGCATGGGAAGTAAAACCATGTTCAAATGCACTGTCACTGCACCATACCTGTCCAGTGCAAGTCACTACACACTATGGGGGGTGACAACTACTCAGTGAGCCTGCTAGCCAGTGGCGTGCAGACTTTCAGCCTTGCTAGTCACACCAAATGCACATTCAGAAAGGCAGTGCACAGAACACTCACCTGCTCCCCTGGTGTCCCATACAGCTTGCTGTACTGTGGAAGTAGGCTGTCCAGCAGGGCCTGGTTCTCTTCAAGGCTGAAGGCTGGGGCTCTCTCCACAGTACGTGCCATTGCAGGGTCCAGAGGGGCAGAGACAGCAGCAGTGCAGTGGCAGATGTCGTCCTGGAGCATGTAGTGCAGGCAAGTGAGCTCTCAGGGGAACAGCCAGCAATATATATGTGCTGGAGAGGCAGATACTGTCCCTTGTGTCCAAAGTGATAGGTCCAAGTCGTTTGCATCTTCTGAATCTGGCCAATCCATGGAATAGCAGCACCAAAACACGCCCACAGCATCCTTCAAATCTTCAACTTCATGACATACATGATTTTGCAACATTGTTGTGGGTGACCAACTGAAATTACAGCAACCGACTCGTTCGAAATTCGAAAACGCGTCCGTTGCCAGGCAAGCCCATTGTCAATGGGTGTGCACCGATCGGTCCATTGCGGTACAACGCGTACAGGGGTACAACGCGTACCCACACACATTGACTGCAATGGGCCGGCCGGAGGCACCGATCGGTCCATTGCAGTACAACGCGCACAGGGGTACAAAGCGTACCCGCACACATTGAATGCAATGGGCCGGCCGGAGGCACCGATCGGTCCATTGCAGTACAACGCGCACAGGGGTACAACGCGTACCCACACACATTGAATGCAATGGGCTGGCCGGAGGCACCGATCGGTCCATTGCAGTACAACGCGCACAGGGGTACAACGCGTACCCACACACATTGAATGCAATGGGCCGGCCGGAGGCACCGATCGGTCCATTGCAGTACAACGCGCACAGGGGTACAACGCGTACCCGCACACATTGAATGCAATGGGCCGGCCGGAGGCACCGATCGGTCCATTGCAGTTCAACGCGTACAGGGGTACAACGCGTACCCGCACACATTGAATGCAATGGGCCGGCCGGAGGCACCGATCGGTCCATTGCAGTACAACGCGCACAGGGGTACAACGCGTACCCGCACACATTGAATGCAATGGGCCGGCCGGAGGCACCGATCGGTCCATTGCAGTACAACGCATCACTGTACATGTGACTGGCATATGTCAGCATGCCTGTCTCAGATGGACATATGCCAGCCACAGATAGCTCCCAGGGAGTGAGGGGCACACCTACATCACGACAGCCTGTCCAAACTTTATCATAAGGCATGTAAGGCTGCATTTCCTATTGTGTGTATGTTGGTGTACATGTTGTCCTGGGGGTGTCACCTGTGGGCAGCCACCCCAGGCTGTGCACGTGTTCATGGGGACAGGATCCTGGGTGTTATGTGTAGATGACCACTGTGATGTGCAACTGTTCATATCTGTGCATGTGCCATGGTCACATTTCATGGTGGTGTATGTGTATGTCATGTCACATACCCCGTGAGTCCCATGTGGGACGGTATGTTTGAGCCAGGGTGTCCCAGTGGCACAATAGTGATGGTCCTCCACAGTCTTTGTGCATGTAGTGTTTACAATGTCTCTGATTTCATGTGCACAATGGGAGACAGTCTCCACATCCACGTTGTGTGTGCATGGACTTTGATGTTGTGCGTGTGTGTGTCACAGACGTCCATGTCTGTCCTGCCGTGGCAAGTGGGGCCACTACCTGTGGGGGTCATGGTTGTTTTGCTGTGGTGTATACATGATACTCCATGTAATGCCAGTGTCCATGTGGCATTACAGGGTCCCTGGGAATGTACCTGTCGTTGAGCTGTGGTGCCTGGGGCACATCTGTCCTCACGTCACTGTGGGGGGTTATTGTGACACGGCAGGAGGAGATGGGAACTGTGACACGGCCTCATGATATCCAATGGGCCAACCTGGGACTAATTGATGCCACCTGTTGGACCGTGTTGACAGATGTTGGCCATGTATGTACCATACATGTCCTTCCGGTACTGCACACTTCATGTAGTTGTGCCTCATAATGATGTATGTTGGGATCTTGAGTGTGTTCAATGCCGCATATGTGGAGTGACTGACAATCTTGCTTACTTCTCCTCTACACTGCAGGGCTCCTGCTGTCCATCGACCATTCCCAGACCTGGCAACGATGGTGGAACGGGACAGCATCCGACGGTACCGCTTCACCAGGCAGCTGATTGAGGATTTGGCAGAGCAGTTGTCCCCACATTTGCAGCCTGGCCGGCCGTATCCTACAGCGCTGACCCCCAAGGTGAAGGTGATGGCAGCCCTATACTTCTTTGCCACTGGTACCTTCCAACATACTGTGGCGACTGCTGGTGGGATGTCACAGACCATGTTGAGCCGTGTGCTCCGCGATGTTTTGGCGGCAATGTTGCTCTTCCTGAACCGGTACATCTATTTCCCTAGACTGCGACGACTCACTGACGTGAAGAGTGACTTTTATGCCCTGGGGAGGATGCCGCATGTCATTGGCTCCATTGATGGGACACATGTGGCTTTGGTACCACCACAGGCCCAGGAGCAGGCCTACAGGAACCGCAAGCACTACCACTCGGTCAATGCACTGGTGGTGTGTCTTGCAGACATGACCATCACACACGTGTGTGCCCGTTTCCCTGGTTCAGCACACGATGCCTTTGTGATGAGGAGTAGTCGCATCCCCAGGATGATGGCACAGATGCAGAACCAGCGTGCCTGGCTTGTCGGTGTGTACTGACTTTGTGCCATTGTGTGTGATCTGATCTGTAGTATTCCGCCCACTTTTCCAAGTCAGCTAATGTGCACTTGTCTGTCCGTAGGTGACTCGGGATACCCCAACATGCCGTGGTTGCTGACACCCCTCAGGAACCCTGTGACACCAGCCCAGATGCGCTACAATGAGGTTGGACATGGAGAGTGATTGAGCGGACATTTGGTCTCCTGAAGAGCCGCTCCCGCTGCCTGGACAAGACCGGAGGGTCCCACCATATGCCCCTGCGAAAGTGTGCAAGATTATCATCGTCTGCTGCATGCTCCACAACCTGGCAGTGCGGAAGGAGTTGCCTCTCATCCAGGATGACAATGACCAACATCCGCCACCTGTGGAGGATCCTGGCCTGGACCACGATGCCAGTGACGATGATGATGATGATGATGATGATGGTGATGTCCGCACACAGCTCATCACCAACTTCTTTAGCTGAATGTGAGTATCCTGAGGTGTCATGTCAATGATGTGAGTTGGCATGATGTGTGGGTGGTGCTCTGGTGCTGTTGGAGTGTGTCCATGGGCTACTTGACTGGATGTGTGTTGCGATGTGTGCTAACAGGTGGGCTGTACTCCCCAACAGTGTTGACATGCTAACTTGGTTCTGGGTGGGTATATTGTAACATGTATTGTGCATGAGTTTTGCTGTTCTGTCCTGTACTCCATTGCTTTTGACTGTGTGTCATTTCTGTCCTTCACAGGGTACTTTCAGATTCGTTTGGTCAACTGTGTCCACCGACAACGTGATTGCACATCCAGGCTGGTAGCTGTTGTGTCCCTACAGGTGATGTGCGCCACACCCATGGACTTCCTTCCGTCTACAGTTGTTGACTGTGTGCCCGCTGCCAGGTGGGATTACCTTGCATCTGTAGTGGTTACGACATGTTGCAACTGTGTAATAAACCTGTGCTTCACTTTGTGATGTGCGTTGTCTGTGGTCACACATTTGACTGCCATTTGCTTACTGCACCTGTGGGCTACTTGACTACAACTGGGAATGGGTGTGGTGTCTGTGCATTGCACCGTCTTCCCTGGCAACATCAGTGTAGGCAATGAGTCAGATGGCCTAGGTGTGTATGTGTTGTGTAGCCCTGGTGGTGTGTCTCCCTCATGTGTGTCACATTGCCTGTACTCACATGCCTGTGTTGTCCTTGCTGTTGCAGTTCGCATACACAGTGTAATTTTGCAGTTCATCATCCCCATAACAGCACCCACGTTGGAATCACGACAGAGGCAAGTATGGTGTATTAGTGTGTTTATTGTGATACATTTGTGTTAATAGTGCATAGGATGGGTAGTGCTGTACATAAATCTTGCAATCCCAAGTTCCTAGGTGAATTGAAAGTCCTGGTAGACAGGATCCCCAGTATCGGGCCACAGTTGTCTGACACATTGGTCCAACTTGTACTCCCCATGCAATGTGTGGGAGTAGTGTTGCCGTCAACAGGGTGAACAGTCTGTGCCCAAAGGCGAACATCCAGAACAGGTTCAGGCTTCCTGGGAGTTTCGCTTGGCCATCGGCCTCTCACTTTTCCCTCCTCGGACGACCCCTCTTCTTGGGGGGGGGGCCCCTCAAGTACAGGCTGCTGCGGTGCAGGGGACTCTCCGCCAGAGTCCTCCTCCCTCCCTGTGGCAGTTGCAGTTTGTTCGGCACCAGATGTTGTTTGCACACAGGGAGGTGTGGACTGGTTGCTGTTCATCTGGCGGAGGCATTGTAAAATGTCCCTGTGCACCGCCGTCATCTCATGCAGTGCATCCCACTTGGACTCCACGCGGGACATGTGTGAGTCCACACGGGACATGTGTGACTCCACGTGGTGGTTCTTTGTGGGATCTTGTGTTAGGATGGGGGGCATTGCATTCTACCAGGTGGGTTCTGTGGAGTTTGTGTTGGGGTGTGTGTGAGGGGAGGTGCTTGTAACTATGGTCAGTGCTGCAAGTCCTCCTTCCCACCCACCCAGCTAGCCAGATATCCCACCATGGAACGTGCTTGCATTGCAGGGAGTGGAAGTTGTCTCTCAGGATGTCAGTCAGTGGTGTCCTGCTGTTTGTTGGTGCACAGTTGCCAGCAGGGCCTTGTGCTCCCCACAGCAGTAGCCAGTGTCAGCCATCTTGTGAGTCCTTCTCCACTTCCTGTGATGTGAGCATGGTTCAGGGTGGTGTTGATGGGACAGTTGTGGGGGTGACCAATATCAGTGACTACGACTCCCATCATGCTATTGCCTCCACCCCCTTCCCAGCATGCCCATGCTTCCTTCCTTTTGACTCTGCTTCCCTGTGGGGTGGGCTGGCTGTGCTGACAGGATGGCTGGGAGTGTTGTCCTGGCAGTTGTTTGGCTAGAGGTCCCAAGAGTGTCCCTGTGCTTCGCACAACATAACCCCGGGTGGTGGTTCTTTGTGGGATCTTGTGTTAGGATGGGGGCATTGCATTCTACCAGGTGGGTTCTGTGGAGTTTGTGTTGGGGTGTGTGTGAGGGGAGGTGCTTGTGACTATGGTCAGTGCTGCAAGTCCTCCTTCCCACCCACCCAGCTAGCCAGATATCCCACCATGGAACGTGCTTGCATTGCAGGGAGTGGAAGTTGTCTCTCAGGATGTCAGTCAGTGGTGTCCTGCTGTTTGTTGGTGCACAGTTGCCAGCAGGGCCTTGTGCTCCCCACAGCAGTAGCCAGTGTCAGCCATCTTGTGAGTCCTTCTCCACTTCCTGTGATGTGAGCATGGTTCAGGGTGGTGTTGATGGGACAGTTGTGGGGGGCAATATGTGTGACTGCGACTCCCATGATGCTATTGGCTACACTGACTTGGCCAGCATACACAGGATTCCTTCCTTTGAGTGGTCTTCACTGTGTGTTGGTGTTGTTGTGGTGGCTACATGTGTGGATGTGTTTGTTAGTTCTATTTGTGCCACTGCCTAGCTGTAGTTGTAGTTGTGTTTGTACATGTGTTGGCACAGTTGGATGTGACTTTTTTGATGGCATGTGTTGTGTTTATCTGACTGACATACACATTTTGGGATGATTCTGTTCTGGTTGCTGTGTAATTGCTATGAGTGCATGATTTGACTCTCCCTTGACAGTGATGTGTGTGTGTATTGTGGCAGAATATTGTGTACATTTGTTGTGTACTCACCAGGCTCTGGGATGTCCTCTAGTCCATATACGCTCACTGCCGAAAGGATGGCCCGCACCTTCTCCTCCCAGGGCCTGAGGTATATTGGCTTGGCAGGAGGGCCACTGCCGGTGTGTTGGCTGTTGATGTAGTCTTTCTTCAGCAGGTCCCGTACCCTCCTGCGCACGTCATACCACCTGTTCTGGATGTCGCTCTTTGTGCGCCGACATGGTGATTGTGCGTTCACCCTGTTGATGATCCTCTCCCACATCTTGGTTTTCTGGGAGATGGGGGTCTGTTGGACCAGTGTGCCAAACAGCTGTGGCTCCACCCTGAGGATCTCGTCTACCATGACTTCCAATTCACTATCTAGGAACTTGGGATTCTTCTTGGGGGGCATGGTGATGGGTGGTGATGGTGAGTGATGTGTGTGTTGGTGTGCAGGTGAGGGTGTGTGAGTGTGTGTTTTGCTGGGTGTATGTGAGGTAGGTATTTGTTGGTGTGCTGATGGTGTGTGGCTTGTGTGAGGGATGAGCTGTAAGTGTGTGGTTGCTTTCTCTTGGGTGCTGGCAGTGGAATGGCATTTGCAAAGGCTCATGGTTGTGATTTGTGTCCTTTATATAGGTGGAGTTGTGGGTGTGTCTTTGTTCTCTGTCCCCACCCCACCCAGTATTTATTGGCTTGGTAATTGCTTGTTTGGCCTTTTTTTGGGGTGTTTTTTCCTTTGTGCTGTTTGTGTATGTTGGAAACGTTCTTGTGACCGAGTCGGACCCTGCATTTGTCTTGTACGGTGTTCTCCGTTTCGTTCGCGCTGTGTTTGTGCAGTTTTCTATGCTGCGTACGCGTCGGTCGCGGTGTTTTGTGTTGCTTCGGCTCGGTTTTGTATGCGTGTCGGTCGTACGGCTTGTCCTCCGTCCGACTCGCTCGTGGTTTTCGCGCCTTGCATCGTACTTTGCTGTTTGGAGTTCGCGTGTACGTTTCGGTCGGATTTGTTCCGGGTGCGTGTCGGTCGGTTCGATTCGCGTGTTTTTCCGGCCGGATTGCTGTTTTCCGTGTGGCTCGGTCGGTCGACTTGGTTTCGGTACGTGTCGGTCGGAGTTTTCACGCCTTGCATCGTACTTGGCGAGTCGGGCGCCACGGGTACGTGTCGGTCGGTATTATTTCCGGATCCGAGTCGGTCGGTGCTTTTTCCGGCCCGAATCGGAATCGACCCCTATATTGTTAAGTCATACTGCTACAGGCCTACAAAAACTAATAGAATCATTTAATAATTATATTCTAGCTAATGGTTTATTGAGGAATATAAAAAAAATGAAAATAATGACGATAGGTTCAACTAAATCAGATATGAGAGTATGGAATATTAACGGGCTAACGATTGAAGATTGAAACAGTAAAATTTTATAAGTATTTAGGTATCACATTTGATGACAGATTGTCTTTTAAACAGCATTTTAACAATTTAAAAGCGAAAGCTACCGCATTATCTTTTGCTTTTAGAAAGCTGAGAGACAAGTTGGTATGTCCGAACCATGAGCATTTACTCAAGATAATGAAATCAAAGCTGATTCCCTCCCTGGATTATGGGTCAGTTATTTTTCAAAGTAAAGACTCGAAAATTCTTGATAATTTACAAATAAAAGTTTTTAAATCGGTCTTGGGGGTTCCAAGGAATGTCGGGCATGTTGACAACAGATTGGAATTCGGTTTGAAAAGACAAAATTTAATAAGACAATCTGCATTTTTAAAATCTCTATACCCGTTCTTTTACTCTGACCCAGGCACCCTTGCAAATCATTGCTGGCAGAAAATAATGAGGCATGAGTATGCAAGTGGTTGGAGATGTTATCTAACGGAGAGGCTAAATAATTTTAAGTCTCAGGCTTTTGACCACATAGCTAGAAATAAAGCTGTGCTCAGACAGACATTAAATCAATCAGCCAACTTCCTATCGATTATATTGGATAAGGAGGAGTTTTGTAAAAAAAAAGCATGCTTGGTCAGTTATTAATTCATTTAACAAATTGGATCCACAACCTTATTTTATTTCCCACTTAAAACCGTTTATAAGAGATAAATTATTGCTGTTACGATTTGGGCCATATCCCACAAAGAATGGAATTCCTTCATGGGTACAAAACTGGCCATCAAACAGTTGTAGATTATGCAGTTTTTATAATGAATCCTCATTGCATATTATATCCATTTGTCCTCGATTGTTACAAGAGAGGAAAGCCCTTTTAAAGTCCATCCTTAAAGAAAATGGGGTGAGAACATGTCGCCAAGCAATTATAACTTGCCTTTCTGGGAAGTCTGCTCGCTTGATTACACAGTTTGTAAAGTTTATTCTCATTGCAGAAAAAAAGATAACTTCTGAGTACCTCCCCAATATTAGGGGTAGTCTGTAACGACTAATAATCTGTTTTGTTGATATTTCAACTGTTAAACGATGCTGCGATACCTAAATATGCTTATTGTCAATTGGAATCCCATAAAAATTGATCTTGAAGATGCACGTATGGTTCAGGAGCAGAAATGTTATATGGTTCTATTTGACTGTAGTAATTAGTAATAATTTTAATTATCAACTACTTGATCGTCTTGGTGCAGGTTGATCCGTGAGAAACATTTATTCTTTTAAAAAATAATATCGAATGTTGTTTTAAGCAAGAAAGGCAGTTTCTGAAGGAAATGTATAATGGCATTTTAACTATGGCACTTTAACTATGGCACTTGAATTCAGGAGTTTAAAAAAAGTAAAGTAGTGTTGGTAGTTTTATGGAAGATTTTATTATTATAGACAAAGGAGCGTTGTTGTATGTTGACCCATGTGAAACACTCGAAATTTTAAATATTAACATAGAACGCTGTTTTAAGTACGGATGGAACCTTTGGAAAGAAAAGGAATAATGGCACTTTATCTATGGCATTTTAAAAAGGTAATGTAGTATTGACAGTTTTATGGAAGATTTTATTAATGTACAAAAAAGCGGTGCTATAATAAGGAGAGACAAATGAATTGAAATATAATTTTATCTCCAAAACCATTATAAAATTAGCAATGTATTGTCGTGCCTTTGTCGCTGGAAGAAAACACAATTGTTCGACTATGTCTATATAATCTTATTTTTTTTGTACAAATGAATGCATTTTTTTAATATTCTTCGATTGTAAGGATTTTTATTAATCAAAAATAAAGATTCTTCTTCTTCCTACATCAAAAAAATATATATTACAATTTTTTTTAAATAACTTTATATTAAACAAGTAAACAATATTATTAGATATATTCAAACAAGGGGTAGCATTTACTATTCCCACTCCATTCTGTGCAACAGTAGGGAAAGTGTTGGACTCCGGAGGGGAAACATTTACTATTCCCACTGCAGTCTGTGCAACAGTAGGAAAAATGTTGTACTCCAGAGAGGTAAAATTTACTATTCCCACTCCAGTCAGTGCAACAGTGGGAAAAGCGTTGGACTTTGGAGGGATTACATTTACTATTCCCACTCTTGTGTGTGCAACAGTAGGGAAAGTGTTGGACTTTGGAGGGGTAACTTTTACTCTTCCCACTCAAGTCTGTGCAACAGTACGGAAAGTTCAAACACATAACATATACCCTATTAATTTATAAGAAACATAAAACTCTTAATATAACCTTTATTAATTAACCAAAAATATATATAAAAATAAAAAGCAATTGAACAAATAACATGAATATTAAACAATTGTAATAATTAAAAATAGTTGGCCATTTTTATCACTTAATTAATTGACCATTCTATAACCCCCACAAACCTAGCAGCCCACAACTAAAATAAATAATTGTAACACAATTATCATAATTAACAACCAATTATATATTTATCAATGGATTCATATTAATTAGTTAATAATTAATTAATTATGAATTCATTAAATAATAATTATTTTTCCACACCCAGCAACACACACCTAATATATAACTTAAAAAATATAATAATTGCACAATTTACATAATTAATAATCTATTAAATAGTATTAGCAAATTGTTATTTACTTGTGAATAAATTATTACCATATTAACTTTCTACCCTATACCCCTACAAACACAGCAGCCCACACATAATAAATAACTTAAAATATATATTTATAGCCCAATTAACATAATTAATAATCAATTAAATAATGAATACCAAACTAGGAATTAATTATTAATTAATTATACTTAATTAACTTCCCATCCAACACCCCTACAAACCTAGCAACCCGCTATAACAATATACATTAATTTTAGCAATTAAATAAATGTAAAAATAAATTTAAAAACACTTATTATTAACAATTATACAAACCACAATAAGCCTTAAAACTAATATATAAACTAACACACATAAATATTTTCAAAAACTATTTTTTTCAATTATATTATTGATATTAACAACAATGATTTCTTGACAATGTTATTTCTGCTTCCCGATATTTTTGCATAACAATATTTCTTTTCGATATTTCTGCACCTCAATATTTTAAACTCGATATTTTGTCCAAATATCATATATTTTTTACCAGTCAGGAGCTTAATTTTCAAGCCGATAATTATAAGGCAAAAAATACAGCCCAGAAAAGAAGCGATTCCTCTTCTGTTTAACATGGAAGTTTTTTTATATAATGTGCTTTGGGAATGTTTTGAAAGGAAGTTGTTGGCTAATGGTATTGTAACTTTGATTGTTTGATTGCAATGTTGATGTATTTATTTGGTTTTTACAGACTACTGTAATAAATCTCATTTTACTACTACCAGGGCCGGTGCAGTTGTTACTGGTAAGCTTGGCAGTTGAATGGAAAGGCCTCTTGGAGCTCGTTGTGTCCCTATATTTATTTAATTATTTAGTTATTCATTTAATTTAGTAGTGAATCCACAGAAATACTATTGTACTTTCATGCAAATGTTCATCAAATGTTTGTATATCAATCATTGCAATATCACCAGTTACAAGTACAAACGTAAGTTCCAGCTTTAAAAATGTAAATAAAAAAACATATCAATCATTGTTGAGGCACAATTTTAAAAATAGCAAACAAACCTTTAACCACATAAAATTAAATCATAACAGCACTGACCAAACATTATAATTTTTCACAAGTGCTAATTTGCCTTCCTATAACAATATCAACTAAGCCCTACATTTTATTAATTACAATTTTAAAAATGAAATAAAATGCTCTTAACCTGTAACAAATATTTATCGATGGAGGAATTATCGTAAGGATTGACTCCTCCTCATACTTTTTCTAATCATGTTTTACCAGTATTGGGTTAATGTATTTATGTTGCTCACTCCCCACACCTTGACAACAAAACACAATACATGTTACATCTTGTACAATGGCACTGCAAAATTGATAACTCGGATGACCATGTGCTACTCATAAAGGAAGCAACTCAAACTTAAATTTCATAAAAATAATACGACCTCATGGACCTAGATTTGTTCTTAAATAAAATTGCAATAAACAACATCTAGAAAATAAACAATTCATTTGCAGTCTTGCAATCTACATGCAGTGATCCAGATCACTTTGATAGCTTAATCAATTTCTTCAAATTAAAAGACAAAGGGGCACATTACGATGGCAGGCGGACAAAGTCCGCCCGCCACCGCAACTGAATGCGGGACCGTCCGCATGGGGTGCGGCGGTCCCGCCATGGGTATTAGGATGCCACCGCCACGGTGGCGGTGGCATCCCGTATTGTTCGGATTGCGGCAGGCGGTGCTGTCAGCAGCACCCGCTGCAAAGCGAAAAACGCATGTTGTGCATTTGAATGCACAACATGACAGGCACCGTGCGGTGCCTGCCACCTTGTGCATTCAAATGTAGGGGGGTACCATAGGTACCCCCCATGTGCACCCCCCAACCCCCCATATCCTGGGGGCCCGCAACAGGCCCCCAGAAGCAGAGACCACATGCCTTTCCATGGCGGCAACACCGCCATGGAAAGGCTGCTTTCCGCCAACATCCTAATATGGATGGCGGTGTCTTGCAGACACCGCCACCATATTAGGGTCCTTTACCGCCCGGTCCCCTGTGGGACAGGCGGAAAACCGGCGGACAGTGTTTCCGTCCGCCGGGCTCCCCCCGCCATCGTAATATGGCGTGGGGAAATGACATGCGGGCGGTGGGAAATGGTGGGCAGATCGCCACCGCCATACGGGCGGTGGCGATCCGCCCGTCATTGTAATGACCCCCAAAGTTTTGATCAAATTAAATGCAAAAATCTCAGCTCTCAGGAGATTCAATTTCTCAGCAAAATCAAAAAATTATTTTGAAAAAGTAAAAACCTTATCTGAATTGTGAGCAAAAACTTTCCAGATGGTATTATTCAAGACATTTTTCTGGACTGGAGAATAATCGGTAGGCATAATATAAAATTTGACAGCATGGTCTAAAATATATACTCGTTAAGGCTAGATCTAAGCAAATAATTTTAATCGAAGTAAATTGCCTCTACCTTGATAACTTTTCTACAATTGAGAACCAATACTAGCATACCTCTTGAGGGCAGCAATTGAGATTCTGCTGCATATAAAGCTACAGAAGGAATTTTGGCTACATAAACCTGTAGTAGAGAAGGAATATATCTACCACTGAGAGAATTCAAAAACGTCTGGAGGCCAAATCCTATTGCTGTTGCTTTAGCAATTTTGCCCTTCAAATGATAGGTTAAATTGTTTAAAATGTTCATCGCTAAATAGTTGTTAACTTTTCCTATTTCCAATTTGGAGCCCTTGTAGTACCAATGATTTGGCGAATTCAAACCTGAAGTCCCCATAATTGTATTTTGGTCATTCCCTTGTTTACTGACAAAGTATGTTTTTTAGAGAAAGCCGCTGACACCTTTACCTGTCTTTTAAAGCAATATAGGAGGAACGGACATCAAGATTAAATCATCGGCATACATTAACAATGAAATTGTCTTAGTACCCAAAACATTGTGGGGCATATTTACGTTCCCTGGCGCATCCCTGCATATCAGCAGGGATGCGCCAGGGAAAATGCGTCACGCAAGTTTACCCTTGCGCCACGTCCGATGCGCCGCATTTACAATGCGGCGCATCGTGGCGCAAGGATAAGCAGATGCGTGACGCATCTGCCGGGCGGAAGGTTGGCGCAGTGCTGAAGTTGTGTCGCAAGCGCAACGCAACTCCAGCCCTGTTCCAACCTTCCCTATCCCTAACATGGTGCGTCAATCCTTACGCCTGCTTGAAGCAGGCGTAAGGATTTGACGCACAGCTGCCGGAAAAGTGACTGCGTGAAATCTTGTAGATTTCACTACGTCACTTTTCCGAGGCGTTCCTGCGCCGGAACGCCCCCTGCGCCGGTAGCGCCCACATGAAACCTGACACAGGTTTCATGTGGCGCAGGGGTTTACTACGTGACGCATCTCCCTAGATGCGTCACGTTGTAAATATAGCACAACGCGGTGCATGGTTTGCGTCGCCGCTGCGTCACATGCGTGACGCAACGGCAGCGCAAAAGTGGCGCAAGGGGCTTGTAAATATGCCCCCGTGTTCCTATAGCGCAAACAGGAGGTCAGCCAGCTGAATTTTGGAGTCACTTCTGGGGTCCTGAGTTCAAGGCAAACAGGTCAAGTCTTTCAGATTTCAGACAGCAGGGCAGTCCTTCTTCTGATCTTCACCGTGCAGGAGCGTTCTGAGGAGGTTACTGGGGATGCCACATTTATGCACAGTACCAGCCTTTGGGAATATGAAACTCTTGGCCTCTCCCCAGCTAATGAGGTAAAAGTTTCCAGGGGTGACCCTATCCAATTTTTCAGCACTTTCTGCGTGTGTTACTGTACGCTATCCAACAGTGCCCCTCTCTAACTAAATCCAACATGGCAGATAATTTCTTCCCCTAGCCAAAGTTCCCAATTCCTACTCAGATGTGTGGCTATGATAATGGTAAATCTTCCTTTGTGGCCACTCCAAAACAGTCTCTGCGGCAGCTGCCTCCTTCCAATTGTTCTGAGAGAACCTGACAAGCAAGACAAAAGGGAGTCAGTCCTAGGTGTGAACTACAACTGCCATTGACACGATAGGCATCCCTTAAAGCTCAAGCTCAGAAAGGTGCTGGAAACAGCCCCTCAGGCAAATCTGCACAATGAAAAAAACACCTCTACACACTCATGCCCTGTGTCCACTGTCTAGGAGCAGTCCACATCACACCACAGGGGAGTCATCAGCAGTCATGTGACACTGGACACTGACAAAGGCCTCTTTTGGCCTATGCAGTAAAAGTACAATGTTCTAAAAGTTTCATTTTCAAAATAGTAATATCAAGTCCGACTTGACCAAGTTGTATTTTTAATTTCTGTTAACATGAGTCCTGGAACTATTCTTCTAGCAGCTTCCAAACTGAAATTAAGTACTATAAGTTGAAATTGTGAGCAAGCCTTGTCACAGTGAAAAATTACTTTGGAGGTTTTTCACTGTCAGGGCATGTAATATATTAAAAATACATTAAACATACATGCCCTGCTTTTTAAATGCCATGCACCCTGCCTTCGAGTATTTTCGGGCCTAACTTAGGGGTGACATAAGCATTAAAAAGAAAGCTTTGTTTTGTTAAGTCAAAATGGCATTATTAAAACTGCACACCCAGGGGCAGGTCTGGAGAAATGTTTTACAGTGCTACTTTAGTGGAGTTCAGTTGGGTATTACATTGGCAGTAGGTTGTCATCAGCTATGTTACCATTTTTCCTGCAAAGGCTCATAAGAGAATTTAAGTGCCACTGTTTGCCCCCTCAGAAATACATTGCACTGTAGCAAAGTGAGACTATAATGTATAAGAACACTTTGGGATTAGATTAGGATCACCAACTAAAGCATGCAAGTGCTACCTACTAAAGCATGCTAGTGATCCCCTTAAAGTCCATGTTTGGACCTGTAGCCCCTCAGAAAACATCTTGAACAGAAATGTGAGGAATGCTAACTTCTATGGTGATAACCCCTTGGCACATCTGTCTCATTGCTGGTAAAACAAGCCTCTGTAAAGGCAGAGGATAAGCATGGAAGTTGTTAACAGTGCCTAATTTGTCTGCTAATTAGCCTGCAGCCGGTGTAATTAAATGTTGGCACACCAAATACCAAGGCTGTGTAGTCTTAAATCCACCACATGCCTCTTTAATCCACTACCAGTCACTACCTATCTCTTCACCTCACTCTTGCTGGTTCATACTTTCTCCCTTGTCACAGTTTTTCAGTCTTTCTCTTCCTCCATCGTTGTGCTTTGTGTTTTGTCCCTCTCTTGCTCTTGGTAAGTGTCTAAAGCGGAAAAACTAGTGCTGGTCCCAAACAAAACATTTGGTGGCCCCCTTGAACAAACATTGGCTATAATTAAGCACTGGTTGCTAACTAGATCAGATTATCAGTTAACTGGTATGATGTGTGTTAAAAATGTGGTTACTACTTGACAGGGGTGTGAGCCCTAGTCAAAGTAGCAGCCACAATCCTAGTCAGGGTAAGGCACAAGCAAACCCCAAATTAACCTGTAGTGTAGCTCCTATTTCCCTTATAGGCTCTGCGCATTGGAATAATATATCCTATAGGTTTGACATAGGACTAAGGTCGGTATGTCCCTATCGAGTATATTAAACTTAATTACTTGTGCCAGCTAGCTCAGAGGCCACTAGAAACTTCTTGACGACAAGAAGGGATTAGTTTCTGACTGCCGCAGAACATGACCACTGTGTTTCCCTTACAGAATCAGGATGTGTCCCAGAGTCGTAGAAACAATAGATAACCATTTCACTCAGCTCAGTCGTGCATGTTTCAGTTATTCTCAGAGTTACACAGAAATAACAGACGGGCGTTTCAATAAAGGATTTATTGAACAGTCTTGTTTCTGTTGTAAGTTATATGTGCTGTTACGATCACAAGACAGTATGCGAGATAAATAATGTACAAGGTGAGCAGTAAAAATAAATAATACTGCGTCAGCATTATCTTTTTAGCATGTATGCATTTACATAAAATGACACAACCTAAAAATGCGAGTACTCATACGATGCGTTTCTACCCTAGTTCTATCCCAGTGTACCTAACCTATCCTAGGTATAGGGAGAAGTAGAAGTAGGTGCTGTATTCCTGACTAGAGTATACCAAGAGTAAGTTACGCCTAGTATGCCAAGAGTCTAGTATGCCAAGAGTCTAGTATGCCAAGAGTCCCTCTAGGTTCTAGTCTGCTCCATACCTGAAGAATGAGAGAGGTAGGAATCTCTATCCGGACTCGAACTCCAACACCCCGCAAGGGAAGTTAGATCACTGGAAGCTGGACTCTCTGCGTGCAGGAATGACAGTGTCTTCTCAGTGCGTCTGGCCGGGAATCGGGCTCCTCTGAAGTCGAGGTCTCCTCTGATTTACAGGGGTTTGGGAAGGTATATTTATACCTGAAAATGGTAGCATTGACGTGAGTTGGGCAGCGAAAGACGTCATGAATGAATCCCTTAGGGAATAAGAGGTTCATGCATAATGTATGAGTCCTTGAAGAAATCAATAGTCCTGGGCAAGGGAAACTCCCGCAGCCTGAGGGTCTGTTTTTTCATGGACTCGTTGAGACGCTAGGGTGGACGGATGTCGGAAGCCATGCCTGTATTTGGTGTGCATGGTTCATGCCTAAATAAGGCCTGGGATTCTACGCCTATATAAGGGCAGGTTGGGTTATGCCTATAAAAGGACATGAGTCTAGAAAGCCCGTTTATGGACACCCTATGAAGTATACAACACCCACTCCTCTTTCGTGGAAACAATGATACTAAAATAGAGTACCGCATATTAAAACATATCCTAAAATGATTTAAAAGACATATTTAAAATGCAAAGGTTTCTGTACATTTATAAGAAAAACTTTTCATTTCCTGCATAAAGTGTGAAATAAATGCAATCGGAATGATAAATAAAAAGCAATATTTACATATGACGAAAATGATCGATAAGTTGGTTCAAAATCAAAGTCATTTCCTATCATGAAATTTAAATGAACTGATTTAGACATACAAGATGACTAAGTGTCCCTGGAAGTACTGCCAAGTCTGTATTATAAGGCCAGTTCTACTATAAGCAGATTGAAGTGCCATTTTTGTGTTCGAAAAAATGAGAAAAGTTCAAATTTTGGTAATGTTCCAGGTCTTTGAAAAATGAAGGCCAAATTGTTGCTGTAGCACTGGAACAAAGTATGCCGAATTAGAGTCAGTTCACGGGTCTGGTGTAAACATGAGATCATCTATTTCAATAGACAAAACATCATCCACTGACGATGGTGTAAGTTCGAACACCTCACGTAAGAGATTGACTGCACAAAGATGGGAAACACCGCCCACAGCATAGGTCGCCGCAGCAATGTTCGCGTCCGTTGTTACCTGTGTGCCTGGAGTTGTTTCTCGTACCTCAGCAGCAGCAGGAAGCGTCTGTGAGATCTCAATGAATGCTGACATCAGTATTGGGAGCCTCTGGGGACAACACGAAGCATGGACCGTTATCGGGACCAGCAAAGTATCGACGTCCTTTGGCGCAGCTGATGGATATGTTAGACAAGCGTCCAACACGCATTCTTCACCGCATAGCAGACAGCGTAGAACAGGTAAGATGCAATCTTGCCAGATTGGTCGGAATGACAGGAACCATGTGGTATTAAGGTCCCGTAGACGAGTCATGCCAAATAGCTGTACTATTCGCTCACGGCACTTTCTTTCAAGGAGAGCTTTCTCCATTTCGCTCGGAATTATTTCTGCGAAGTGGCTGGCCATAGCGCAATAGCAGATAGATGAAAAGAATTCCCGCAACAAGTGCTAGAATCAACGGTATGCCACCAAACACCGAATGTGCAAAGTTCGGAATGATTCCAAGTATTGCCTGGAACGGTGCTAAGAGACCGGTGCAAATGCTCTTAAATACATGTACAATTCCTGTTGTATCTGACATGTTGAAGATACGTGATAACATTTCTACGAAATGTATAGGGCAGTTTGTACGTATTAAATTCTGTATCTCAGCCGAAGTCCTTGCAATTTGTAGATCATAGGTTTCTTTGGCCGAGGTCAAAGGCACTGTTTGCTGTAAAAGCATGGCTTTCATTCTGCTTAAAGTATCAAATCTTATAAAAGAGACATTCAGTGAAGGCCATAAAGCCGACTCCCTGACTGTGTCTATCGGGGGAAACAATACTTGCATACAGCAAGTGACCCTGGAGTTGACCGTTACTAGATATGGGATGCCGGGCAACATTCCACAGCAGCTCTGATCATTCAACATGAGGTAACTCCCATTAGAAAGTTGTCCAAACGTTGGTTTAATCACAGCAGCTGGTGAACCGTGCTGATGGCAAGACAGGTTTGCCGCAGAACCATTACAAGCTCCATGCAAAATAATGTCCTGACATATGAGTGAACCGGTCAGTGCAGGTTTACAGTTAATACCGCTAAGAAACACTTCACGATCCCCACTCCAACATTTATGTGTATACGGTAAATTCCAAGATGTCTTAATGTATTCCCTACCCAACCTTTCATATTTGCCTGCTTGCATCTGTCTGAGGCAATACTGGAACTGAAAAGTTGTCACAGGTAATGTTATTTTTCCATGAATAAGCCATTCTGTAGCTGGTTTTTCTGCCACTGTGAATGGTAATTTGTCAATTTTTTCAATGCTTAGCACTGTATACCTCGCTCCTCTTTGTGCCAATTCGATCTGTTTATCAGTCAGATTGTATTCTGCAAACAGGGACGACGTGTTGATGAAACGCCAAGGCACATAGCCCGCTCGCAAAGATTGCAGCGTCCATGTCAATAACACAATAGAACGTAATTGAGACTGACCTTGTTGTAACATAGCCAAATCTTGTTCTAGAATGTCGATAGCAGAGGATACAATGCCATCCAACGAATAAATTCTGGAGGACAAAGTTGTTAACCCATTGTCGACTACAGAGAGTGTTTTCTCTAAATTGATACGATCAAGTTCACGTATTCGTTCTGCAGCCTCTATCTGTGACACTTTCCATGCTTCGTTATAAACAGCGTAGATGCCGGCATATATGAAACGTTTTTGACGCGGTTTTCTTGGTCCAAGCAAGATTTCCCTAAGATCTGCGTCATGTGCAAGTAAGGTTAAGTGTTGCTTCACATCCTGTAGTGTAGATTTATGCAGCCAATTGAGGCATAATTTTCCTACACTGTATGTTGTTACTACCCCCGGATGTTGTCTCTGGACATATCTTGGGTCTGGCCTATGAAGAGCAAAGCCCTGAGTTTTGTTCAAGAACCTTTCCTGACAGTTGTTTGTGTCTGTGGGCCAGATCAACCATTTATTCCAATTTGAATTGGTTCTGTTGAGTTGTAGTATATTGTCAACTGTCACCACTGCCTTTGTTCTATTATCACTGGCAGGTGTTGGCACAGAAGGTGTTTTCATCTCTTTGATCTTGGCTAATCCAAGACAAGATGTCTGTTGGACGGTGTCATTCAAAAACAGTATTTGTTCAGGGATTATGCAGGCCCTAAATAAAGCTTCCATACCCTGTACTTGCCAATCTTTACTACCCCAGACAGTTTTTGTCTCAATTGTGTCTTTCCATAAGTCGAAACCCTGTGTAGACAGTTGGGCAATAAATGCTTCAGAGTAAATCTGTTTTGTATTTGTTAACATAATTTTCAGTCCTGCCTTGTTTACATTTTTATAGTAAAACGTTTCTGGATCAGATGTATTATAACCTGAAAAATATGGAAATTTACTAGCAAATGTTTTCGAACTACCTTGTGGTGGTGGTGTAGGACAATGTTCCCATTGATTATACATAAATACATTTCTCGGATATGTAGTTTTGTGCAAATAATGATGACCATAGTGGTTATAACAATACAGTTCTTCGTAATCAGTTGTACCCTCTAAATATTCATTTTTAGAAAATGCAGCAGATTTTTCTAGATCAAACATTATATCTTGAACAGTCTGTAAGTCCCAATCATCTGAATAGGTACTGGACGTTATCAAATCGCTTAGTGAAATTTTAAACAAATGTGGAATGTTCAATTGTTCACTTGGGCCGAATATTTCATAATCTGTTTTGTCCCACACTATACCATCCTGTATAGGAACAGCTGTGATGTTCACTGATGACAAGTCTCTTGCTTCATGATGGGAAGATTTATGTGGTTTCAAAAGCACGTTTATGTCCTTTCCTTCAATGTTCACATGGATGTATCTGCCACCTATAAGCATGCTTACTGTTGTTACCAAAGCTAGCCAGAGCAGGAAACAAAAAGTCCAGATGTAATCCAGAGTTCAATCCATGGAGAAACCAGATAAGTCTTTTTCAGAAAGTGAACAAAGTCTTGTACTTGCTGCTTGAGTTTGAATGATGCTGGCGTCGTTTCAGGTTCGCTTGGATCCTCTGAGAACGTATCAAAGTCAATGAAATAGCCAGAAGCAGTTCTGTCAATTGTTGGAATTGCATCAGGATTCGTTGAAATCACAGGAACCAGTTCTTCACGAGTCACATTGGTGTAGACAGGTGTATTTGGACGAACTGTTATTTGGTTTTCAAGAGGGATGAGTTCCATAGCTTGGTTGCATAGTCCTTCATTTGTTACAGCTGAATTCTCGATCGTGATCAATCTTTCAGTCTGAACCTCTTGAATAGTAGCGAGAGGAGTGCGTCTGCTACTAGGTCGGAGTCCACGAGGCCTACTGCTTAGTATTGGCCACATACTGTGGTTTGATCAGGTCGATTGACACAAATCTTTTCTCCTTTCTTCCAGCAAGGGGCGGCAGAAGTACTGTCCTTGTTCCTTGAACAGCTAGAACAGGTACTGGTTGTCTGTAAGAAGATCCAAATTCCTTCTTGTCCGCGATTTTTTCTCTGACTAGATCCCCAACTTTTGGAATCCAGACAGGCCTTGCTGGGACCGCCGATTTTTCCCCAGTGGTGGTTGGCTGTAAGGATACGTTGCTTTGTTTCGTTCTTAACTTGTTAAGTTCCTGTAAAACAGCCAAACGATCTTTGATATCAAATTCTTTTGTCCACCACTGTGCCTACGTGTTCTAAGTCTGGAACCCACATTCTTGTCCCAAATAGGACCTCATATGGAGTGACTCCCCTAGAGAACTTCTTGGCAGATTGTTAAGAGCGCGCTGAACGCTAATGAGGTGTTTGACCCACCCAGCACCCGAACCTAATACCCTAGCTGTTATAGATTGCTTTATGTCCCGGTTTTTCCTTTCCACAACAGAATTTCCTCAGGATGGAATGGAGAGGAGTACCGCAATGCAACGCCCAGACTGGCCATGGCCTCGTTGTAAGCCCTAGAGCTAAACGCAGGACCCTGGTCAGATTGAAACGTGCCTATTGCGTATGTGCCGATAAAGACTCGCAAATCTTTTATAATAGTTCGAGCGTCAGCTGAGCGCTGAGGCCATAACCATAGGAACCTAGAGCATGAATCCACTGCAACCATGATGTACTTATAATTACCGTCCCTTTGCAGGGGACCACAGTGGTCCAGATAAACACAAGCTAATGGTTTGTCTGAAATTAACAAGGGTGTCTGCGCAGGACGTTTCACTGTTGAGACTTTCATCTGTTGGCAAATATCACATTCTAAAACATAGTTCTTAGTTTGTTTCCGAATGCCAGGCCACCAATATCTTTGCTTGAGTAAAGATACTGTCGCAGAAACACCTGCATGGGCAGAAGCCATCCCTTCGTGTGCTGCTAGGATAAGTCCTAATCTGCGTTCCTTGTTTGGAATTACCCTATCCCCCACTCCAGGGATTCGAGCAAAAGGAACGTTATTCGCATCAATTACATAAGAGTACTTGAGTGGAAACTTTTTTGGTAATGCTGCACTGCTGCCTTTGCTTGAAGCATTGACAGCTAACATTATCTCACCGTCTATTTTTGTTTTTGAACGAGTGATCGCAGCTACGGAAGCCGCCTGAACAGCCCCCTTCGCGGCTTCGTCAGCCAATGAATTCCCTGCAACGTGAACGCCATCACGCTGATGACTCAGTGTGTGAATCACGTGAGCCTTTGGTAGTTCGTTTTTCAACAGAACTACTTGTTCCCAAAGCAGTTTGTGCTTAATTGTGCCACCTTTTGCATCCTTAAAACCATTTTCAAGCCAGGTTCGTATATAGTCATTATACGACTGAACACAGTAAAAGGAATCGCACACTATCAGTGTGAGGAATTCTCCATCCGTACTCTCAAGTGCCAGTTTGAATGCCTGTAGTTCAGCTCGCTGAGCTGTACAATCACCTAGTGACTGAGTTTTTGTGACCATAGGTCTGAAGATGGCATTTCGCATGCGACCTTTAACGATTGCACACGCTGCACTGTAAGCTTGCTTACTCCCTGTTGCGGGCTGTGCGGATCCGTCAGTGTAAATTACGAATTCATACTGATCGAGAGGCAGAATCTCAGTGGGCAGAGGACATTCTTGTTCATATTGGAGAAATGCCTGTGTTTTTAAATCTGGATCAAATACATATTCAACATCAGTTGCAGCAAGAGAATTAACCCATTGTATCCATCTCGGATGTAAAGCTTTAGCATTTGGAATGCTTGCTTTTGTGACTGCTTCTAAAGCTGGTACTGGGGTAATGACAATTATGCGTTTCCCTTGGGCTAAGGCTCTATCTTTTGCTACAGCTGTTTGAACTGCTGTCAGAATTTTTTCAGTTGAACTGAAGCGCATTTCTGCTTGTGTGTACAAATGTGATTTGTACGCGATTGGTACTTTCTCACCCTCATTAAAGGTTAAGTAAGTGAATCCACATTGACCCGAAATTATTCGAATCACCAAATTTCTTTGACTTACGCGTGTTTGTAAGTGATTTGTTGCTAACATGTTAGCCTGGAGTGAACGCAAAATTTCTGTGTGTTCCTGTGTCCAGTTTTTGATTGAAAAATCAGGTTTGATTAGTGCGTAGAGAGGTTTAACCCTTTCTGCGTAGTTTAGAATGTATGTTCTACCAAAATTGAGGAAACCCAGGATTGATTGTAAGCTTTTTAGCGTCTTAGGAGGTTGGATCAGCGCACACTTCTCTAGAAAGTTAGCTGCCAAGCTCTTGCCTTCACTTGAAAGCTCATATCCCAAAAATAGGACATTGAGATGGGCAATTCGGGACTTTTAAAGTTGAACTTATAGCCCTCAGAGGCGAATCCCAATATAATGGTGCTCACCCTGTTCAAGTGTTTTTCTAAGTCATCGTCTGTCAGATAAATATCATCGACATAGGACAATGCCTCGTTGTCATAAATTTGTAGCAACTCCGTTACTCTCGCTGAGAATAAACCTGGGCTGTTCTTGAACCCTTGTGGGAGTCGACAAAAGTGACGCTGGGTCCCCATTATGGAGAATGCCGTTAAGTACCTACTTTCAGGTGCTATATTTTGACAAAAGAATCCATTTGAGATGTCTAATGTGGTTTTGTATTTTTTGCGCACAATGTTATTCATTAATGCTGTGCTATGTGCATTTTGCACTGCAAAAGTTTTAGAACAAGTGTTTAAATGTCTGTAGTCCAAAACTAGACGATATGTATTGTCTGGTTTGGAGACAGGAAACAAAGGATTGTTCATAGATGAGGTGCTAGTTTCAATCACCCCTTGGTATTCAAGTTGATTTAAAATCTCCCTGACCTGTTTTTTAGCTTCTTGCTTAATTGGATACTGCCTCTGTGCAGTAGGTTCATGTTTCAGATGTATTTTATGGTGAGGTGAGTCCTCATCCCATCCTACATGATTTTTATATAATGCATGAGCCTGGGCCACTGCCCATTTTAAGTGAATTGGTATGTGATTGGAGAAGGCAGGCATAATCATGTCCTCGCCGTGTGGGCACTCCCTGACAAATTGTGGTGGCCAGTCTTTTTCTGCTAGAAGTATGTCATAACCCTTTGATAGTTTTTCCCAAAAAAGTGCTTTAACCTGTCTAGGTTTGTCTCCCTCCATCCGGAGTGTTATTTCATATAACCTTTGTGGAGTACTAACCCTGGTGTCTACAGTTTCTACCGTAATGTACTCATTCAAGTCCACTATCTCCAGAAGTTCCATCAGGTTCTGGCGAGCTATTGTGACTTCTGCTGCACTGTCCAGCATCGTCTGAGCCCATTCCCCGTTTTTGAGTTGTGATCTCATTATTCTCGGCATGTCTTATCTTCAGACCTGCTACTTTCTTTTTGGAGAATTGAGGTTTAGCTTTAATTTTTGTTGCGTGCTTGTCGTTTTTCGATTTCACGCGTTCTTCTCTATGTTCTGTACGTCCTCTTCTTTCCGAAGTCTGTGATGAGACCTGAAAGGGACGAGAGGAACGTGTATCATTATCTTGATACCTATCAGGTTTTCTCAAATTATCCCTATTCCTGAGGTTATACCTCCTTTCAGAGGGCTCCTTTTGAGGAGACCTACCTCGGGATTGAGATCTTTTCTCGTTTGAATTTTGTTTAGTAGACTCCCACTTCTTTTTAGAAGATGTAGGAGTTTGTTTAATTGAGTCCTTCTCAGGACTTTCAGATAGTTTTGGTTTAACTGGTCTCCCACCCAAACTATCTCTGCCTAATTCTGCATATGACTGCTCTATAATTCTGGGTAGCTCGGTTTGATGTTCTGTAACATCGAATTCCCTTAGTTTTTGTTGGATCGCCACTGCTGCTGCCTCCCCTTTAATATTAGATAATATTATTGTTGAGACCTGTTCAAAATTTTTCAGTAATTTCATACCTAAATTTAAAGCAGGCTCTGCTCCATATTCATTTTGAATCTGTTTTAGGACATCTGGTATTACCGCAATTGACGGAATGCCGTGTGTTTTAGTGTAGATGGCAGCAAAGACTGAGCCCCAAGTGGTGCAGTCTTCCAGTTGTGGTGTGATCCCCATTGGTAAACTGATTGTTAGGATTCTGTGTTTCTCATATGGG
Organism: Calotriton arnoldi; assembly: GCA_963921515.1. Lineage (NCBI taxonomy): Eukaryota > Metazoa > Chordata > Amphibia > Caudata > Salamandridae > Calotriton > Calotriton arnoldi. The sequence goes on along the minus strand of CAWUFW010017325.1, from coordinate 204,160 downwards.
CTAGTATTTGGAAATACTGCTTCGATTTGAGTAATTTTTTGAGCTATCCAAAACGGAATTTGCTCCCGCTTAGTGGGCATTTTACCCATGACTGCGTATAGAGTCTGTGGTGTAATTTTTAGTGTACTCCCCTGTGGAGGAGCTTGATTTGGAAGTGTTAATGGTTGTTGGACTGTGAAAGTCCTCATGACATATTGAACCAATTGTCTGTAGATTTTTATTAACTCTGTGAGTTGATTAAGTAGTTCCTCGTCTGACATTATTTCGATGTCTGGATGAGGTGTGTAGCCGGCTAGAATCGGCCATGTTGCTCCTGGTCTGCCTAGCGGACCGAGCCTGGTTATATTTCTGTGATGTTTTAGGGCGCCTTTAAACCAGAGCTGGTGCTCCTGGTATGTTAATGGAATTTCAATATCCTCGAAAGGAATGTATTCCTCCGGTTGTTCATCTTCTTTGTAGAAGTTAAACAAGTGAGTTACTGGATTAGATTCAGGAAATATTACCCATGAATAGAATACCTCTGTCTGAAAGGATTCGTGTGCCTCTATCACGAAAACTGCTCTACCTCCTCTTGGAGATAGGCCATGTTTTATAAGTTTTAGAGTAATGGCTCTTCTTAAGTTAGGAGGAATGTCCTTGACACCCTCTTCGGCTTCATTTAAACCTGTGTTGTTAAATAACGCTGCTTGGGCTGGTTCAGCCGCAGCTACACCGTTTTCGGCGTCTACATTCATTTTGTAGAACTAGTTTCAAGGAAACAAAGATAAGATGCACAATATTGTGGAACAGTCTATCCTTCAACGTTGAGCAAACCAAACAGCTAATATATAGGGGCCTTCCCTATGTAGCCGTGGCGGATATTAACCCTGCCCACTCCAGACGTCTTTTGGAGTATATGGGGTAGGGGTCTCTGAGAGAAAAATAAAAGTGCACAGCTGAGTTACTCAGTATCTAACGTTGAATTACTGCCTTACCACACGTTGGGCGCCATGTAGTGTATCTCCTATTTCCCTTATAGGCTCTGCGCATTGGAATAATATATCCTATAGGTTTGACATAGGACTAAGGTCGGTATGTCCCTATCGAGTATATTAAACTTAATTACTTGTGCCAGCTAGCTCAGAGGCCACTAGAAACTTCTTGACGACAAGAAGGGATTAGTTTCTGGCTGCCGCAGAACATGACCACTGTGTTTCCCTTACAGAATCAGGATGTGTCCCAGAGTCGTAGAAACAATAGATAACCATTTCACTCAGCTCAGTCGTGCATGTTTCAGTTATTCTCAGAGTTACACAGAAATAACAGACGGGCGTTTCAATAAAGGATTTATTGAACAGTCTTGTTTCTGTTGTAAGTTATATGTGCTGTTACAATCACAAGACAGTATGCGAGATAAATAATGTACAAGGTGAGCAGTAAAAATAAATAATACTGCGTCAGCATTATCTTTTTAGCATGTATGCATTTACATAAAATGACACAACCTAAAAATGCGAGTACTCATACGATGCGTTTCTACCCTAGTTCTATCCCAGTGTACCTAACCTATCCTAGGTATAGGGAGAAGTAGAAGTAGGTGCTGTATTCCTGACTAGAGTATACCAAGAGTAAGTTACGCCTAGTATGCCAAGAGTCTAGTATGCCAAGAGTCTAGTATGCCAAGAGTCCCTCTAGGTTCTAGTCTGCTCCATACCTGAAGAATGAGAGAGGTAGGAATCTCTATCCGGACTCGAACTCCAACACCCCGCATGGGAAGTTAGATCACTGGAAGCTGGACTCTCTGCGTGCAGGAATGACAGTGTCTTCTCAGTGCGTCTGGCCGGGAATCGGGCTCCTCTGAAGTCGAGGTCTCCTCTGATTTACAGGGGTTTGGGAAGGTATATTTATACCTGAAAATGGTAGCATTGACGTGAGTTGGGCAGCGAAAGACGTCATGAATGAATCCCTTAGGGAATAAGAGGTTCATGCATAATGTATGAGTCCTTGAAGAAATCAATAGTCCTGGGCAAAGGAAACTCCCGCAGCCTGAGGGTCTGTTTTTTCATGGACTCGTTGAGACGCTAGGGTGGACGGATGTCGGAAGCCATGCCTGTATTTGGTGTGCATGGTTCATGCCTAAATAAGGCCTGGGATTCTACACCTATATAAGGGCATGTTGGGTTATGCCTATATAAGGACATGAGTCTAGAAAGCCCGTTTATGGACACCCTATGAAGTATACAACAAACCTGTGCTCACCCCCTTGCAGCCTGGCACAGAGCAGTCAGGATTAACTTAGAGGCAATATGTAAAGTATTTGTGTAACACTTTAAACAGTAACACAGTGAAAACACCACACAAAAAGATCCCACACAAGTATGGAGAAATAGAGCTTGATTTAACAAACATAACAAGACCAAAATTACACAAATCCAATCAGTAGAACCGGAGTTATTAAGTTTTAAAAATATAAGCTGCAATATAGCTCCTAAATGCATAAATCGCCAACTGTAGCTATCTAGTCGCGCTGGGAGGGGTCAAGGTCAAACGTTCAGGCCGACTGCAATGGAGCGCGGGTCATACACAGTCCCAGATTAGTTCAGGTGAAGTTTTACCTCCTCACGTTTTGTGCCAAGAGTCCGGTTCAAGTTGGAGAGGGTCGTGAGGAGCAAGGAGAGAGTTGTGGGCAGCAGTCGGTGTGGTGCGCATAGAAGGTCAGGTGTTGCGAATGGGCAGGCTGGAACTTGCCTTTGGCGGTCCCTTGTGGGCTATTGCTGCTATGTGAAGATACGGGCTGGCCGCAGCTCAAGCTGATATTCGGAGCGAGCAGCATACTTCAGTTGTGAATGGGTTTGTTTGTGGTTGCGAAGAACCCAAAAGCTCGAGTGCCACACCAAGGGTCCAGGACCTGAGAGGCACAACTTAGGGGTCTGGAACTCACTGAAGACAGGTCCAGGAGCTGTTGGGAAACCTTTTATATCCCTGAGGCTCAGATCAGGAGGCCAGCAGACCAGCCCTTTGAGTCACTCTAGGGTCCTGGGTTTAAGATGAATTTGCAAGTCCAGTTCTACTTTCCCAGGCTAGAGGGCTTGCAGGGAGCAGGTCCTTTTGCGCAGCAGTCCAGGCAGAGTGGCAGTACTTGTAGCAGCACATTATCCACAGGTCAAGAAGTGTACTAAAGTGGCGGTGTCTGAGGTCCTTATTTTATACAAGGTTGTGACTTTGAAGTGGGGAGAAGCTTCTAGGGGCATGCCTTTGAAGTGCACAGATGCCCTGTCTTCCTGCACTGGCTCCAGACTAACTACAGGGGGTATGCATCCCTTTGTGTGGAGACAGGACACAGCCTATTCAGATGTAAGTGAGGCTGGATCCAGCCCCTCCTTCCCTCCCATCCTGCCAGAGATGGCCCATCCAGTCACACCTAAGCTCCCATTGTGTGTGGCTGTCTAGGAGGAATACACAAAACCCAACTGCCAACTACACCCAGTCATGTGACCAGAGACAGGCTAAAGGCATCAAATGGCTTAGGCAAGAAAATGTCAACTTTCTAAAAGTGGCGTTTTCAGAATTGCAATCTAAAATCCTACTTCTCCATAAGTTAGGTTTTTAAATTGGGATTGCAGCGACACCAAACATGAACTGGTTATTTGGAAATTAAACTTATAAAATCTAATAAAGCAACTCTTATGGAAGAGATAGGCTTTGCAGAAGTGAAAAACGAATTTAAGTGTTTTTCACTACCAGGACATATAAAACTTAAAAGTACATGCCCAACTTTGTAAATACACTGCAGCCTGCCATTGGGGCTGTCCAGGGCCTACCTTAAGGGAGGCCTATATGTAAAAAGGCAGGTTTGTCCCTGGCAAGAGGTTTATTTTGACAGGTGGAAATGTCAGTTAAAAACTGCACACACAGGCTCTGCAATGGCAGGCCTGAGACATGTTTAAAGGACTACTTAAGTGGGTGGCACAATCAGTGCTGCAGGTCTAATAGTAGCATTTAATTTACAGGCCCTGGCCACATGTGGTGCACTTCACTAGGGACTTATAAGTAAATTTAATATGCCAATTGGGTATAAGCCAGTGTTACCATGTTTGGAGCAGAGAGCATAAGCGCAGAGTCCTAAGGGCAGCAAACATAAAGTCAGCAAAAACAGGAGGTCTGAAGGCATAAAGATAGAGGGAAACCCACCAAGAATGCCAGGTCTAGAAATGTGTATAGACTATGGAAGACTTGGATATACTGTGGATGGTTCCTACAGTCGATTTCATGAACAGAGGGCCGCTGAAGAAAGACCAAAAGGAACCAGCATTATGACATTTGGCAGATTTAAGGCACAATAATCTCCATGTTTCTAGTTTCAGAACATTGGGGGAAGCAGGAGCATCATTCCAGCCAATGTGTAATCATATTGGACACAAGCATCATCCCATCACAAGTAATCCTTTCTTGCAAAAGGTTTTCATTGAGGTATTAAGGTCTATGCAGAGCCCGTACATACATAGGAATAGGGCAAACCACTAAGAATTATATAGAGTCTACCCAGGTGCATGAAATAGACAACCCACTGAGAAATTATTATGGGCTTCCCAGGAGTGGGAGACAGGCAACCCACTGAGGGATAACAGGAATACACTAAACAGTGGGAGAGAGTCAATACTTTGATGGCTATATGGAATCCACTGAAGACTTGAAGCGTACAACTGACATGAAGTTTACCTATCGGCATGAGGGATGGGGGGGTACAACTCACTGTGCTATCTAGAGTCCACCCAACAGAGGCAGAGGACAACACACCAAATATTATATGGAGTACACCCATTAATAGTAGAGAAAAACCCACCAAACAATAGATTGAAACTACTCAGGAACAAAAAAGGAAAACACACAGAGTTTTTATAGGTTCCTACCAGTAATGGGAAATAAACCGACTCACTAAGATTTATAACCAATCCTCCTTGGAGAAGTAGGCGACTGTCTAAGAGTGGGAGATACACATTTCTCACTTAGAGCTTGATGGAGTCCACCTAGGGTTGAGAGATGAATATCCCAGTGGTACAGTGAGGTGTTCACCTAGATGTGTGGAATGAACAATCCAGGAGAGAAAGGTCACACCAGAAAGTGTTTTTGAAGAACAACTGCTAAACATGGGTACATGTGGGCCATTTCAGGGAGTCAGTCAGAACCACGTGTTCTGGCCACACACACTCTCTAGTCCATAGCAAGCACAAAAAGGAAAGACAACACAGGAAGATGTCCAGGATCTCACTTTACCTAGATATCTAGGCTGGATGTACTGAGGAGAGGCTAAGTAGTGTATGAGAGGAGGAACATGAGACAGACTTACCACAGATCTATCATGTGATCAAAGGGGAGCTCAAAAGCCACCTTTAAAGGAAAGCCAAAAATATTTAAAAACTGCTTTTAACCAATGGGTAAGCAGTAGTGCATTTAATGAAGTTGGAAATCAGTTCCTTAAGGACCATAGACAAATTCACACAAATGAGGCCAGCAGATATTTTCACTCAAAAGCTCACACAGGCAAGTCCTTACAATTAACTCACTGGAAAGTAGTCCACATCAAGCAGAAAGGCAGGAGGGAACAGTGAGCCAGGTTTGCAGGCCGAGTGCAGCTTTTTCTCCTTCCTTCCAGTGCGTTATGGACTGGCTGCCATGGTAAGGACAACCAGCGGTCTCCTAGGCCTGGTGGGCAACTTGGCCTTGGCACATGATAAAGAGAGAAGGTTGTAGCGAATGATTACTTTGACACTAATGGGGTTAGTTACACATTGATGTGGGGCCGACCATCAAGCCCGGACAGCAGAGGCACTGGCTTCCTCTTCCCTGTAAGAGGTCCCTGTCCTATTTAGAGACGCCTGTCTGTCTGTCTGTCTGGGATCTCTAAGCCTTCAGAGCAACCGCCACTGTAACAATTACTCTGAAGGCTGAAGAATTTGTCCAGCAGAGGCCATGTCTGTTGTGGCCGTTCTGCAAATTTTTTTGTTTTTCAAGAATACAATGCTAATAAGGAGTTTGTTCTTGAAAAATAAAAACATCAATGTCCACAGTTCACGATTAGGCATTTGGGCCCAATGGAGTACTATTTAGGACTCAATGACCGGAAAAAATATTCAAAAAGAATTGGTTAGGCAACCAGTCTGACTTTTAATGAAATGCATATTCATACATTTGCAATTTTTTCTTTGGTTGTGTTGGTGGTTATTGAAAGGGTGAATGTGAAAATGAGCTAGAGGGTAGATGATTATATGGATGATTGAATGATTCAGTGAATACATAACTGGATTAGAGCATGGATGGATGAATGAATGGATGAGTAAATACATGGACAGATGGCTGGAGGAATCTGCATAGATGAAAAGGTGCCAGGATGTCTAAAATCATATTGTTGGCAGGAGGTGTTATGTTTTAAGTGTCTTTCTTATGTTGATGCTCATTCACCTCTAACATGAATCAATGTCAATAAACACAATGAATAAGTGGCATCATACAACTTGAGACATGACGAACTGCAGGTTCCTGACTCCACATTTCTAACACGAATTCCCTTTACTATGCCCTGCTAAACACAGAATTAAAAATGCAAATAGAGCATGTGCAATGGAGCTTATTACCATCTGCTCACTGGTGACGTATGCTCAAAATATGTGACTGATGCAACTCTGCCACCGGTACAATAGCAATGAGATGTGTCCTCTCTTTAGTTATCCAGATTACTAGCAGTCATAGTACTGAACTAATTTACAAAGTAGACAGGAATATCAGCTCTTATATAGATGTGGTTTAGGAGTATAAGGAGGCCTAGATTGACTCTGGCTCTTTAGACTTCTAATACATTTTCTTAAGATAAATTCTTTTGAAAACCAATACCAAATATCTGGGCACCCTTAATTTTGCGTGAACTATATAACACCACTGCATTTTTAATGCCACTTGTATGCAGTATATTTGTCATGTTGACCCGTATGCCGAAGCTGGTTTTTGCTGTGAATATGCTAAATAGAGGAGAACGAAAGGATTGTTCTCAGGGCTGAGGATACTTCCTCTCAATGTAATTACTCATATTCACAAAAGGTATCCATGAGCCAAACCCCGAGCAGAACGGTGGAACCCTAGCGTATATGCATTCTTTTGTTTTGTAGACCCTCGCCTATTCTATTAGTGGCTTGATTCTTCACTGGGTCTCATCCTGGTCAAGCAGGATGGGCTCAACCTGAGTGGAGGGAGCACTTGGATATTTCTTTTTAGGGTATGGAACTAGAGATAAAAATAACTAAGGGCTAACTCATTTTCCCTTTATTTTGGGTGCCCCGGATATGATTAAAAATAAGATGTGGATGCCTATAGATGTAATTATCCATACATCCCAACATTTGTCAAAATATTTTAGCCATTATCTGAGGCCTTAAAGGGTCCAAGGCCTTCATCTGTACAAAAGATAATCTCTAATATTTCTTGAATACAGTCCCATCCCTACCAGACTGGTTTTTTTGTGTGAGCGAGTATAAAACATGCAGGCTTACTTAGCCCGAAAAACCCACTGCACCTGATTGCACCTGCCAAATACATAAACATACACATAATTTCAGTATCATTCCACTTATTTGGTTTACCTCCTTGTTATGTCCCTTGTAAGCAAGGAGGAATGTGATATTGTAGCAATTAAAGACACATAACACAAACACTGCAATCAATCAATCAATCAATCAACATTTGTAGAGCGTGCTACTCACCCGTGAGGGTCTCAAGGCGCTAGAGGGGGGTGGGGGAAGAAGCAGCTACTGATCGAACAGCCAGGTCTTGAGAAGTCTCCTGAAGGTCAGCAGTTCCTGGGTCTGTCGCAGGTGGGTGGGGGGGGGGGGTGTTCCATGTCTTGGCGGCGAGGTGGGAAAATGATCTGCCGCCGGTGGTCGTTCGGCAGATGCGTGGGACGGTGGCGAGGGTGAGGTCAGCGGAGCGAAGCTGGCGGTTCGGGGAGTAGAAGGTGAGTCGTTCGTTGAGGTATGCTGGACCGGCGTTGTGGAGTGCTTTGTGAGCGTGGGTGAGGAGCTTGAAGGTGATCCTCTTGTTGATCAGGAGCCAGTGCAGGTCTCTCAGGTGGGCGGTGATGTGGCTGTGGCGAGGGATTCTGAGGACGAGGCGTGCAGAGGCATTTTGTATGCGTTGGAGTCTTTTCTGGAGTTTGGCTGTGGTTCCCGCATATAGGGCGTTGCCGTAGTCCAGCCTGCTGCTGACGAGGGCTTGGGTGACCGTCCTTCTGGTTTTGGTGGGGATCCATCTGTAGATCTTGCGGAGCATGCGGAGGGTGTTGAAGCAGGAGGAGGAGACAGCGCTGACTTGCTGGGTCATAGAGAGCGTTGAGTCCAGGACGAACCCCAGGTTGCGTGCGTGGTTGGTGGGTGTCGGGGCAGCTCCCAGCGTGGCCGGCCACCAGGAGTCATCCCATGCGGAGGGGGTGGAGCCGAGGATGAGGACCTCCGTCTTGTCAGAGTTCAGTTTCAGGCGGCTGGTCTTCATCCACTCTGCGACGGCCTTCATTCCCCGGTGGAGGTTGGATTTGGTGGTGGCTGGGTCCTTGGTGAGGGAGAGGATCGGCTGGGTGTCGTCGGCGTACGAGATGATGTTGAGGTGGTGCGCTCGGACGATGTCGGCGAGTGGTGCCATGTAGATGTTGAAGAGGGTTGGCTGATCCTTGGGGTACGCCGCAGGTGATCGTGGTGGCTTCGGAACGGAAAGGGGGGAGGCGGACTCTCTGGGTTCTGCCGGGGAGCAAGGAGGTGATCCAGTTCAGGGTTTTGTCACGGATCCCTGTGTCGTGGAGGCGTGTGCGCAGGGTGTGGTGGCATACAGTGTCGAAGGCGGCCGAGAGGTCCAGGAGGATGAGGGGCGCTGTTTCGCCATTGTCCAGCATGGCCCTGATGTCGTCGATGGCGGCGATGAGGGCGGTTTCGGTGCAGTGATTGCTGCAAAAACCGGATTGGGAGGAGTCCAGGATGTTGTTCTCTTCCAGGAAGTGGGCCAGTTGTTTGTTGGCGATCTTCTCAATGACTTTTGCCGGGAACGGGAGCAGGGAGATGGGACGAAAATTCTTGAGGTCCTTTGGGTCCGCCTTGGGATTCTTGATCTTGGAATGTTTCCAGCACTCCGGGAAGGTGGCGGTCTCGAAGGAGCTGTTGATGATCTTTCGGAGTTGGGGTGCGATGATGGGGCTTGCTTTGTTGAAGATGTGGTGGGGGCAGGGGTCGGAGGGTGAGCCGGAGTGGATGGTGTTCATGATTTTGATGGTGTCTTCGTCATTGACGTTGTTCCAGGAGAGTAGGAGGTCGGTATCTTTGCTGGGCGTTGGGTCGGGGGTGTCGGCATCTGTCGTTGGTGTCTGGGTGTCGAAGCTGTTGTGGATGTCTGCGATCTTGCGGTGGAAGAAGGTGGCCATGGAGTTGCAGAGTTCTTGCGACGGCGGGATGTCATTGGAGCTGGAGCTGGGGGTGGCGAGTTCTTTCATGATGTTGAAGAGCTCTATGCTGTTGTGTGCGTTGTTGTCGATGTGTTCCTTGAAGGAGGACCTTTTGGCGGATCGGATGAGTTGGTGGTGCTTGCGTCTGGCGTTCTTGAGGACTGTGTGTTTGTCTGGTGTCTGGTCTTGGCGCCACTGCTTCTCGAGTCTTCGGCAGGTTTGCTTGGAGGTTTGGAGGTCGGTGTTGAACCAGATGGCTCTCGTGTCGGTGCGCCTGTTTGAGGGTTTCCTGATTGGGTCGAGGGAGTTGGCACAGTTGTTGATCCATTTTCTGAAGTTGTGGGCCGCTGCGTTGGTGTCAGAGGGCTCGGATGGAGGGTCTCGGGTGAGGGTGGTGAGGAGCTAGTCTTCGGTGACTTTGTTCCAGCTGCGGTGTGGGATTCGTTGCGGTTTGTTGTGCGCGGTGTGTTTCTCGAAGGAGAAGTGAATGCAGTGGTGGTCGGTCCAGTGGAGTTCGGTGGTGTGGCTGAAGGTGACGTGGTTGCTGGCGGAGAAGATGGGGTCGAGCGTGTGTCCGGCATAATGGGTGGGTGTCGTGACGAGCTGTTTGAGTCTGAGGTTGGTGAGGTTGTCGATCAGGGTTGTGGAGTTGCTGTCGTTGGCATTCTCGAGGTGGAAGTTCAGGTCTCCGAGGAGGATGTAGTCTGTGGAGGAGAGGGCGTGCGTGCTGATGAGGTCGGCGATGGAGTTACTGATCTGTGGTCGGGGTGCCGGGGGTCTGTAGACAAGGGTTCCTCTGAGGGTGGTGTTGTGATCGACGTGGATCTGGAAGTGTAGGTGTTCGGCCATGCTGAGGGAGTCTTCGGTGTTGGTCGAGATTCTGATGGTGTTCCTGTGGACGATGGCGATTCCTCCTCCTGATTTGTTGTTTCGGTCCCTGCGGGTGATCTTGTAGCCGTCCGGGATGGCTATGGCTATGTCGGGCACCAAGGAGGCGTTCATCCAGGTCTCCGTCAGGAAGGCGATGTCCGGGGAGGAGGAGTCGAGAAGGTCCCAGAGTTCGACGGCGTGCTTCGGGACTGAGCAGGTGTTGAGTAGTGTGCATCTGAGATTGTTGTGGCCTGTTTTGGTGGGAAGGGCGGGACGTGCAGGTGTGCGCTGGCTGGTGTAGCTGCAGTTACGGCAGGTGAAGGGTCCGTGGGTGTGCTTTGGGGTGGCTTGGAAGCAGGTGGAGGTTTGGCCGGCGTTGAGTGCACGGAGGGTGTTGGCGTCGTAGTGGCGTCGGGTGTTGTGGTGCTCACGGGGGCCAGGGGGTCTGGTGCTGGGCGCGGTCCAGGTGCGGACGGGCGCAGACGGGCTTGCCTTAGGCGCGCCCGCTGCGCGCGACCGCGCAGCGGTCGCCATATGAAGGGGAGGGGGGCGGGAGCAGAGGTAGGGGGCGGGAGCGGGCAGGATCGGGGGGCGGGCCGCAGGGACAGCAGCGGCGGTCAAACAAGGCACAACAACAGTGAAATGCAAAATACAAATGAAAGACAATGAAAAACGATGAGGAAAACAACAGGAGCACAATTCAAGGCATACGAGGGGCAACAAGAGGGACAGGGGGGAGCACCTGAAAACGGACGAACTGCAGGGGGTTGAGCAGTGGTGCAGGACGGGCTGCTGGCTCGAACCCTGGTACAGAGCTGGAGGCTGGAGACCGGCTGAACGGCGGGGCTGCAGGGGTGAGTGCTGGCCTTGAGCCAGGTCAAGGTTTCACACGCGCTCCCCCGCAGCGGTCGCCATATGAAGGGGAGGGTGGCGGGAGCGGGCAGGATTGGGGGGCGGGCCGCAGGGGCAGCAGCGGCGGGAAAACAAGGCACAACAACAGTGAAATGCAAAATACAAATGAAAAACGATGAGGAAAACAACAGGAGCACAATTCAAGGCACACGAGGGGCAACAAGAGGTACAGGGGGGAGCACCTGAAAAAGGATGAACTGCAGGGCGTTGAGCAGCGGCGCAGGGACGGGCTGCTGGCTCGAACCCTGGTACAGAGCTTGAGGCTGGAGACCGGCTGAATGGTGGGGCTGCAGGTGTGAGTGCTGGCCTTGAGCCAGGTCAAGGTTTCACACGCGCTCCCCCGCAGCGGTCGCCATATGAAGGGGAGGGGGGGCGGGAGCAGAGGTAGGGGGCGGGAGCGGGCAGGATCGGGGGGCGGGCCGCAGGGGCAGCAGCGGCGGGAAAACAAGGCACAACAACAGTGAAATGCAAAATACAAATGAAAAACAATGAAAAATGATGAGGAAAACAATAGGAGCACAATTCAAGGCACACAAGGGCAACAAGAGGGACAGGGGGGAGCACCTGAAAACTGACGAACTGCAGGGGGTTGAGCAGCGGCGCAGGGACGGGCTTCTGGCTCGAACCCTGGTACAGAGCTGGAGGCTGGAGACCGGCTGAACGGCGGGGCTGCAGGGGTGAGTGCTGGCCTTGAGCCAGGTCAAGGTTTCACACGCGCTCCCCCGCAGCGGTCACCATTTGAAGGGGAGGGGGGCGGGAGCAGAGGTAGGGGACGGGAGCGGGAAGGATCGGGGCGGGGCCGCAGGGGCAGCAGCGGCGGGAAAACAAGGCACAACAACAGTGAAATGCAAAATACAAATGAAAAACGATGAGGAAAACAACAGGAGCACAATTCAAGGCACACGAGGGGCAACAAGAGGGACAGGGGGGAGCACCTGAAAACGGACGAACTGCAGGGGGTTGAGCAGCGGCGCAGGGACGGGCTGCTGGCTCGAACCCTGGTACAAAGCTGGAGGCTGGAGACCGGCTGAACGGCGGGGCTGCAGGGGTGAGTGCTGGCCTTGAGCCAGGTCAAGGTTTCACCTATACCTATACTGCACACTATATGTAATTAAAATGGTGAGACACACAACACTGCAAACGAAAAGTGATAAAATGGTGATCGTCTTAAGTCAAGCAAGTACCTCACTCTATATTCAGAAAGGTATATATCAGGAATGAACGTCGACATGCCTCCTCAGTCACACACTATAAGGTAAATAAGAAGAAAACATTTAAACTTTTGTCCCCATTATCTCATGCATGTTGGTCCGTGCAATATTACTTACTTCATTTAGGGTACCATGTCATTATACCACTCACTTATTGTCATCCTTATTGCTGGCACATTCACTCTTTCATCTCCCAAAGATTCCTGGGAAATGTAGTTAGATAGTCAAAGAGCAAGTCATGCGTGCTTCACTTAGCAAACATGCTTAACTTAGGAGAAATGTGTAAAGAATTTATCAGTACCAAAACAGTTAAAAAGAAGAAAACACAACACAATAAAAATCCAGTTTCAATTTAAAACAATAAAGTAAAATGTAATCAAGAAATAGACACCAAAATGACAGAAATTGAATGCAGGGAACCGGAGATATGATTTTTAAAAGTTTTAAGTCAAAATAGTATCTAAAAGCACAGAGTGCCAGTCGTGGTTATCTGGACGTGCTAGACTAGGTGCGAATAAAAATGAAAGGCTGACTGCGAGCTACTGCCGGTTGGGTACAAGATCCAGGTTTGTCCCGGTGGAAAGTTTAAATTCTCACTTAGAAGATTTTCTGCAGAAAAGTTCGCATTGACGAGTCGTTGGTGGGTTAGATCTGAAGGAGGACTTGAAGACGGCGGCCTGGTGTAACATGGGTCATCTGTGAGATTCTCTGCTCCAGCGGTAAACTTGCTGTGGTTTACATCATCGGCATTAAAGCTCCAAGCAGACAAAGTCTGGAATCTGTGCCCAGGAAGGTTTTGGCACCAATCTGAAGCTGTTGTACATCGACCTTGGTGAAGCCTCTCTATGTTCAGACTTAGAAGCCTTTCTAGAAGTCAAAATCCTTTCATTGGGTGATATCTGCAAGTTGAGTCCGACCAGTGATTCAATGTCGGTAGCTATGACTTCAGCTTTCCAAGTGTCTGGTTTTGCATGTTTTAGGGTATATGGAGTATAATCAAACACCTCCCAAAGGTCCAGGACCTTGTGGGTATCACTTAAGGGTTAGGACTCAACCAGAAGCCACCTGCAGGATCTAGACCCAAGGCAATTAGAACTGGTCTGCTGCATCTTGAAAAAATAGAATTCTTACAGCTTTTGTGGCCATGTAGCTTGGGCAACTGACCCTCGGAGTCCACTTCTTTGTCCTGGGTACACGTTGGAGCAAGTCCAGCCCCTGGTGTCTTGTTCCACAGTTTCAACAGCAGACGCTGCCCTTCGTCTGTCTTCCACAGGTCCAGATGTGTTCTGAGGAAGGTATCCAAGGATGCTAGATTTATGCCTGGCAACAGCTTTTGAGTGAGGGAAACTCCCCGACCAACAAGAAAAAAGTTTCTATGGGCTACCTTACTCACTTTTATCACTTCCTGGATCATTTCCTGGGGGTTGTCCCTAAACAATCCCACAGTACTCTGCTCAGCCAAAATCCAACATGGCAGAACCTTTCTTTCCCTGGCTCCAAAGGTCTGAGCAGACCCCTGAGGTGTGTCTAGGGAAGTGAGAAGCTCCCTCTGCAAACTTTTCTGAAACAGGTTTTCACCCACTGGGATTGGTAACATCCTCACTACCTGGACAATGGAAAGGGCAGGTCTAGGTGTGCGTTACATCTACCTGTGACAGGGGATACCGCCTTGAAGCTTGGGCAGTTAGTGTGCACATGCCCCAGGCCATCCTATTAGGAGGAGGTCACATCTCCTTCCACCCAAAGCCCATTTGTTTCCTTTCATCTGAGCCATTTACACCTCCTTGCAGAGTGTCAGCAGGCTGCCAGGTGACAGTTGGGGATTAACTCTGAAAAGGCTACTCGAGGCTTTAGGCAGAAAATAATGACTTTCTAAAGTCACTTTTCCTGAAATAGTTAGACAAAATTCAACTTTAGCATTAAGGTGGATTTTGTGTAACCCCCTTCGCTGCTAGGAATTTTCGCCCCCTGTGCCAAGCCTTTTTTGACTTTTGGGAGTAGTTTGCGCTTAGGCCCCCGTAACGTTTTGTCCACATAAGGTATCTATGCCAAATTTTCATTATTTTTACCAACATTCTGAGGATTCTAAAGGTATTCAGGGTTTGTGGATGGCCCTGGAGGGGACTGAGAAATTAGCCAAAATACAGTTAAATTATGGGTTTTTTGGAAAAATCAGAAAAAAGTGCTGAAGAAGAAAGCTTCTGTTTTTTCCCTGCAAATGGTATCAAAAAAGGGGTTGCAGTGCAAAATCACCATCTTCCCAGCTTTCAGGAACAGTCAGACTTTTGTATGGAAACCACATTTTTCTATACCGCTTTGGCATTTTACTGGGACATAGTTTATTTTTCCTATTTGTTGTGCTTTCAACCTCCTTCCAGTTAGTGGTAGAAATGGGTGTGAAACCAATAATGAATCCTGGAACACTATACATTTCTGAAAAGTAGACAACATTCGAACTTCAGCAAGGGGTCATTTGTGTAGATCCTTCAAGGTTTCTCCTGTAGAAAATAACAGTTGAAATAAAAAAAACTATTGAGATTAAGTTGAAAAAAACAGCCATTTGTTCCTACGCTTTCACCTGTAACTTCTAACTACGGCAGAATTTTTAAAGCAATATACTATTATATCCGCTGGACCCCTCTGGTTGCAGGGATATATAGCGCTTGTATGTTGACCAAGAACCCGAGGTACCCAGAGCCAATAACTGAGATGCACCATGCAATGGTTTTTCATTGTGTACCGGGTATACAGCAATTCATTTGGTAAAATATAAAGAGTGAAAAGTAGGTATCAAGGAAACCTATGTATTTCTGAAATGGGAACAAGATATGGAGTTTAGAAGCAGTGGTTATTTGCATATCTCTGAATTTATGGGTACCCATACTAGCATGTGAATTAGAGGGCATTTTTCAAAATGACTTCTTTTTTACATACTGTCTTACATTTGGAAGGCAGAAATGCATAGAGAGACAATTGGTAATAACACTTGTTCTACCATTCTGTATTCCGCTAAGTTTAGGCCTGATGTCTGAGAAAGGAAACGGGCCAAAACCCAACATGGACATATCACATTTTTACACTGAAAACTGACCCTTTTTTTGCAATGTGCCTAGCTGTGGGTTTTGGGCCCTAGATCGGCAGGCATCTAGGGAAGCCTAGCAAACCTGTACATGTTTGAAAGGTAGACACCCAGTGAAATCCAGGATGGGGTAACTTGTGCAGCTCTCACCAGGTTCTGTTTCCCAGAATCCCTTGCAAACTTCAAACTATGTAAAAAAAAAACATTTTACTCACATTTCTGTGATGGAAAGTTCTAGAATCTGTGGGAAGCCACAAACTTCCATCCATCCACCATTACCCTAAGTCTCCCAATAAAAATGGTACCGCACTTGTGTGGGTAGGCCCAGTGCACCGCAACAGGAAGCGGCCCAAAACGCAACGTGGAAACGTCACATTTTTCCACTGAAAACTGACACTTTCTTCCAATGTGCCTAGCTGTTAAATTTGGGCCCTAGCTCAACCAGCCTCTAGAGAAACCTAGCAAACCTGTACAGTTTTGAACACTAGACACCCAGAGGAATCTAGGATGGGGTGACTTGTGTGGCTCCCACCAAGTTCTGTTGTCCAGAATCCCTTGCAAACCTCAAAATGTGTCTAAAAAACAAATTTTCCTCCCATTTCTATTATGGAAAGCTCTGGAATCTGAGAGGAGCCAGAAACTTCCTTCTACCCAGCATACACCCAAGTCTCCTGATAAAAATGGTACCTCATTTGTGTGGGTAGGCCTAATTCCCGTGACAGGGAACAGCCCAAAATGCAAAGTGGACATATCACATTTTTCCACTGAACACTGACCTTTTTTTTGCAATGTGCCTAGCTGTGGATTTTGGGCCCTAGCTCAAATGGCACATAGGGAAACCTAGCAAACCTGTATAGTTTTGAAAACTAGACACCCAGGGAAATACAGGATGGGGTGAATTGTGTGGCTCTCTCTAGGTTCTGTTTCCCAGAATCCCACGCCAACACAAAACTTGTCAAAAAAACAAATTTTCCTCACATTTCTGTGGTTGAAAGTTCTGGAATATATGGGGAGCCACAAACTTCCACCCACCCAGCATTTCCCCAATGGTACCTCACTTGTGTGGGTAGTCCCAGTGCCTGTGACAGGAAATAGCCCAAAACATACGGTGGAGACATCAACATTATCTATCATAAAACTACCTGGTTTTGCAAGGGAGTAACCTGTGTTTTTGGTTCCAGGCTTGGCGGCCATCTAGAGAAACTTACCAAACCCAGCCATTTCTGAAAACTAAACACCTGGGGAGTCCAGGGAGGTATGGCTTGCATGGATCTCCCAATACTTTCATACCCAAAACCCACTGCAAACCTCAAATTTAGGTAAACAAAATCATATTTTCCTCACATTCTTGTGTGGGAAAGTTGTGGGATCACTTGGCCGACACAAATTTCATACCACTCAGCATTCCCCCTGGTGTCCCGATAAAAATGCTACCCAACTTGTGTGGGTATATAACCCCAGAAGTGAAACAGGAAGCCAAACCTGCACACCAAGATGCGCTGGTGACGCACCTCCCCACCCAAAACCAATCCCCAATTGGAAGTCCAAATCAAGGGCATGAGCCGGTATGCTCAGAAACGGTGTGCACCTCCACTGCCACCGCTGTTTCCAAGTGGCAGTCACCAAGACCAATATAACTTTTTACCAATGTGGAGAGCACCACCAATATCCAATTTAAGAAATTGCTGTCCATTCAATGTAGGTATCAAAAAACGTGGTTTCTTTATTCTTTAGTATTGCCCATAGAAAAACAGCCAACGCGTTTCGTCCATAGAAATGGACTTCATCAGGGTTTAGATGAGAAGTAGACTTGGCCGTGTGTTCAGAAATATAAAAGGGTCCGAAATACAATAGGACCCCACCCGAACTTGTGTGGGTGATTGATAATTTTGATGCCTCCACAATATGTTTTGGGCCCTTTCCTGTCTCTGGCACGTGGCCCACCCACACAAGTGAGATAGCATTTTTATTGGGAGACCTGGGGGAATGCTGGGTGGTAGGAAATTTGTGCCATCCCAGTGATCCCAAAGCTTTCCCACACAGAAATGCGAGGAAAATTGTATTTTTATAGCTGAATTTGAGGTTTGCACTTTGCAGGGGATTCTGGGTAATAGAACATTGTGGGAGCCACACCTCCTTGGACTCTCCCGGGTATCTTGTTTTCAGAAATTTCTGGGTTTGGTAGGTTTCCCTAGATGGCCACAGAGCCCAGGACCTACAATGCAGGTGACTCCCTTGCAAAACCAGGTCGTTTTGTGATGGATAATTTTAATGCCTCCACAATACGTTTTGGGCCCTTCCCTGTTGCGGGCACTTGGCCCACCCACACAAGTGAGGTAACATTTTTATTGGGAGACCTAGGGAAACGCTGGGTGGGAGGCAATTTGTGCTGGCCCAGTGATACCACAGCTTTCCCACACAGAAATGTGAGGAAAATGTGATGTTTATAGCTGAATTTGAGGTTTGCACTTTGTAGGGGATTCTGGGTAATAAAACATTGTGGGAGCCACACCTCCCTGGACTCTCCCGGGTATCTTGTTTTCAGAAATGTCTGGGTTTGGAAGGTTTCCCTAGATGGCCACAGAGCCCAGGACCGAAAATGCAGGTGACTCCCTTGCAGAACCACGTCGTTTTGTGATAGATCATTTTAATGCCTCCACAATACGTTTTGGGCCCTTCCCTGTCGCTGGCACTTGGCCCACCCACACAAGTGAGGTAACATTTTTATTGGGAGACCTGGGGGAAAGCTGGGTGGTAGGCAATTTGTGCTTGCCCAGTGATCCCACAGCTTTCCCACACAGAAATGTGAGGAAAATGTGATGTTTTTATCTGAATTTGTGATTTGCAGGGGATTCGGGGAAAGAAAACATTGGAAAATCCATGCAAGCCACACCTCCCTGGGCTCCCCGGGGAGTTTACTTTTCAGAACTGTCTGGGTTTGGTAGGTTTTCCTAGATGGCGGCCGAGCCCGTCATCCAAACGCAGGAGTCCCCTTTGCAAAAACAGGTTGTTTTTTGATAGATAGATAGTGGGGCAACTGGTTTTTTTCCCCGGGCTTGCCGGCCATCTAGAGAAACCTGCCAACCCAGATATTTCTGAACACTAGACCCCTAGTAGAGTCCAGAGAGGTGTGGCTTGTGTGGCTTCTCCAACGTTTTCTTACCCAGAATCCCCTGAAAACCTCAGATTTAGCGAAATAAAACAAATTTTTTCCTTACATATCTGTCTGGTATCAACATGCCGGCACAAATTTCTAGCCACCTAGCATTCCCATCAGTCTCCTGATAAAACTTATTGCTCACTTGTTTGTGTGGACCAAGTGCCTGTGACAGGGAAGGGTCAAAAACATGTAAAGATTGAATGGGCACCAAACAGTGTCCATATGGGCAGGGTTTTTTTATACGTTTTTAGGCTGACTTTGCTTTGGGCACCCACACAACTGAGGGATCATTTTTATCCCGAGATGGACGGGAACGCTGGATGATAGGAAATTTGTGCCAGCGAGGTCATCCTTTAGCTTTCCCACACAGACATGTGAGGAAAATGTGACTTTTTAGCTAAATTTGAAGTTTGCAGGGGATTCTGGGTAAAAAAACATTGAGGGAGCTATGCAAACGACACCTTCCTGGACTCCCACGAGTGTCTAGTTTTCAAAACTGTCTGTGTTTGATGGGTTTCCCTAGATGCCCGCCGAGCCTGGGACCAAAACGTAGGTACCTCCTTTGCAAAAACAGGTTATTTTGTGATAGATAGTGGGTGACCTGGGATTTGGTTCCCAGGCTTAGTGGCCATCTATGGAAACCTATGAAACCTCAATATTTCTGAGAACTAGACACCTGGGGGAGTCCAAGGAGGTATGGCTTACGTGGATCCCCAACGTGTTCTTACCTAGAATCCCCTGCAAACCTCAAATTACCTAAAAAAAATCACATGTTCCTCACATTTATATGTGGGATCAGTGTGCCGGCACAAATTTCCTAACACTCAGTGTTCCACTCAGTTTCCCGATAAAACTGATACCTCACTTGTGTGGGTGCACCAATTGCCTGTGACAGGTAAGGGCCAAAATCGTGTGGAGATTGAAGGGGAAGCAAAGCGTGTTCATAAGGGCAGGTCTCTTTTATACGTTTTTAGGCTGACTCTGCATTGGGCACCCACACAAATGAGGTATCATTTTTATCAGGAGATTGAGGATAACGCTGAATGGTAGGAAATTTGTGCCGGCGCGGTGATCCTTCAACTTTCCCACACAGACTGAGGATTCTAGGTAAGAAATCACAAGGGGATCCACATAAGCCACACTGCCAGCCAAGCAACAGTCCACCCACATTGCCAGGCAAGTGCCAGTCCATGCACACTGCCAGCCAAGCACCAGTTCACGCACACTCCCGACAAGTGCCATACTACACCCACACCGCCACCAAGCGCTAGTCCACACATTCCGCCAGCCAAGTGCAAGTCCACACACACTGCCAGCAAAATGCCAGAACACACACAGCCAGCCAAATGTCAGTACATGTGAACCGTCAGCCTAACTCCAGTTCACACACACACAGAAACTTTCCCTGGTAACTAGAGGCTTTTGAGGCTAAAAATATCACTGATCTGCCCTCAAGGGGGGCAGAAACAGCTAAAATGTGTGCCTAAAAAAAGAGGAGCGGCTCTTGACTATGGGGCCACTCCCTGACATTCCCATAAACATATCCCTGTTGCCTAGCAGGCTTTATGCCCCCACCCAGGGGATGCAGAGTGGGTGTAATAACCACCTTCTGCCCCCCCCAGGGGGGGGAAGACAGACTGTGCCCATGTTTTTTGGGGAGAGGGAATTGTAATGCCCATTCTGGGTAGGCTCACCCCTACACTAAGAAAAAAAATAGTCCATGGTGCCTAGTGAGGTTTCTGCCCCTCCTGGCGGGGCAGATCATTTGATATTGCCCCATATGTCCAGGGAGGACAGAAAGACTATGACCATTTTTTGGGGGGTAGGGGGTGACATTGGCATGCCTATTCTGGGCAGCCCTCATCCGTACACTAAGAAGAAAAATCAGTCCTGGTACCTAGTAGGCTTTCTGCCCCTGAGGGGAAGATCAGGGGCTATTGTCTCACCTGTCCCCTAGAGGAGGCAGAAATACTTTGGTACCCATTTATGTGGAGTGAGGGCATGGACATACCCATTATGGGCAGCCCCACCCCTTTTTTATTTAAAAACAAATCCCTGTTGTCTAGTGCTCTTTCTGCCATCGGGGGTATTAACCCCCATCTGCCTCAGAGGGGCAGAAAGACTGTCCCATTTGTGTTTGGATGGTGGGGGCCATTGGCTTACCCAGTTGGGCATCCCTCACCCCTACATATTAAAAAGGAATTATCCCTGGCACCTAGCAGGTTTTCTGCCCCCCTGGGGGGTAGATCGGGGACTAGTGCCCCCATCTGCCCCCTGGGGGGCAGAAAGAGTTTGGTTGCACTTTATTTTGGGTAGGGGCATGGTCTTGCCCATTGTGGGCAGCCCCCACCCCTTTTTATAAAAAAAACCCATTAAAATCCCTGGTGTCTAGTGGGCTTTCTGCCTTTCCGGTGGCAGATCGGGGTAATAACCCCCATCTGCCCCCCAGGGGGCCATAAAGACTGTCCCTTTTGTGTTTGGGGGTGGAGACATTGTCATGCCCTATACTGGGCAGCCTCCACCCCTACAATTTCAAAAATAAAATAATCCCTCTCTAGTGTGCTTTCTGCCCCCCATCCGGGGGGGAGGGGGAAAGAAAGACTGATTTTTTGCCCAAGAAAGTTGGGGGGAGTACAGGCCCTTGCCCAAGGGGCCGCTCCTCCCTCCCTGGTGTCTAGTGATGGATCAATGCTTGGGGTATCGCCTTCTTGCAGTGATTCCCAAGCAGGGATCAACTAGGAACCATTGGAAAGGGGGGATTCTCCCCTGTCTAATGATACCTCTTCTGTATGTTTCGGTGTTCAGGGGGGATGAGATAGCCCTGCAAGCACCAAAGCAGTGAAAGTGAAATGAGTCAGTTGGCTCATTTCAGTTTCACTTTGAATGTAATGACGTTAGCGCGCTATGTGTGCGATCGTCATTACATTGTATAAAAAAAAATATCTCGGTGGCTGGGGAAGCTCTTCCCCAGCTCCTGAGGCCGGAAAATAAAAAAAGTAAACCCCTCCTCTGTAAACAGCAGAGAGGTATCCTGGTCGTGTTCAGAGGACCGAACGATTGTGTTCTAAGCACATGACCGCCGTAGCTGAAGACGGAACAGTTCCATCCTCAGCATGGAACCAGTTAACTAGGAAAATGAGTGTTTGAAGTATTTTTCCAGCTCGTGCCCACCTGAAGTTAGCTTTATCAAATCCAATAAAGAAACCCAGTCTTTTCTATGGCACAGCAAGTGTGGCTACAGTGAAAAAAGAGTTTTGGACTTTTTTCACCTTAAGGACATGAAAAAAACATTAAATACATATTGTATGCTCAACCCTCGCAACAGCTGAACCATGGGTCAAACCTCCACACAGTTCCCTTCAATTTCAGAATATGGTGCACTACAATCAAAGTGTCAGCCGTTGCTTGACAGTTCTGTTAAACAGAAATACTTAAGAATAAACCACTAGAAGGTGCACCCAAAGAAAAGTCCACATTCCTTAGTGTAGATGATTTTTCTCCTTTATTCTAAAACTCTTTGTTTCATTTTCATAAAAACAGCCAAGGATTACAGCCAACGTGTTTCGTTCAGACCATGCTGAACTTTATCAGGACTGTGAATAACATATAAAAACATATATAATCCATACAACATATACCAAATAACATCTTTACTTCCATACAATAACAACAAAAACATAAGACATATTAACACAATGTTGACCACTCCATTGGTCATTGAACAACCACACCCTGCAAGACATATATATGTAAGGGAGCCCATATATCAATGTGACAGCTCTAGTGACAGAGAATGACCGATCCACACTACATCTTGATATATATTCATTTCAATGGGAGATGTCAGATGAGCACACAATATATCAATCCCTAAAACCCAATTATTCACCAGTGCATTACTAAAAAAGAGTTTATACATAAAGACTCAGGGCCTCATTTACGAAAAGTGTCACATCGCTGCGTGAAAACAGCGATGCAACACTTTTCAGTGCGCCATCCTTGTGACACCATGAATGCGCCGTATTTACTGTACAGCGCTCCATGTCGCAAGGATTTACAGATACGTCAGTATTCCTGACGTATCTGAAGGCGCAAAAGTGGCGCATTGCTGTGGTGTGTCAGAAAACAGACACAACTCCAGCAATGTGTCCTTTCACATGGGGCAAGGCCCATGTGAAAGGGCCTGCGTCGGTCTTACGACTGCTGTGAGGCAGTCATAAGGATTTGACACAGTGGCGTCCTTGAAGTGTCACAGTGAAATCTCATAGATTTCACTGCTACACTTCTACTAGCCTTTTTTGAGGGGGAACGCCCACCCTGCATACATTAAACCTGACACAGGTATAATGTAGCACAGGGGTTTACAAAGTGACGCATCTGCTTAGATGCGTCACTTTGTAAATATGTTGCAGTGTGCCGCACATTTTACGCCGCCAGTGCATCACAAAAAGTACTGCACCGGCGGCGCATGGGGCTATTAAATAAGGCTCCCAAATTTCGATCCCATCTTATAACAAGTCATACAGTAAAAGTTGTTTAAGCCTAGGTTTCCTTTGACCATATCTCATTTACTTAAATCATAATTTCATAATTAATACATCCAAAGATGAATCACATAGATGACCAAACTTCTAAGCCATGTCTCCTTATCTGTTAAGGGATTAATCTGATAACCATACATTCACATACTTATGTAGAAGACATACCTTACTATCATTTATATTCCTTCGTATATGACTTCAAAAAATGGCCCTTTTAATTGATTGACATTCCAGTGTATTGCTGCACAATAGTCATTTACGTAGGCTGGGGTCAAAATATTCCTCAACCGAGAGACACTTGAGAAAAATTCATTATAATATATGAGAAAAGAAGTGGAAACTTTCATAATATAATACATTGCAAAGTGTAAGAAATGACTTCATGTAATCATTATAAATTTCTGGGGTTTATACGTCTGCCCCCATCTCCCCATGATTTATAAAAATTAGGGACATTAGGACTTATATGACGAACTTGGAAGGAAGTAAATAGGCAGTGGCAACACTCAGTGTGTAAAGAAATAAATAACCGACAATAGATTAGCCGTAAAGAGCAAACATACCCATACGCCACTATGGCCATCTCGGTAGAAGGCACAAATACATAACATTAAAGGTCCAAAGTATTTAACCCCCATTTACATAAAGGGGACTACAGCCAACACAACCATTTAATTATACTTTGGAGACGGGGAGATCGATATTGTTATCTCAAAATCGCCACCCAGATCACAATTATCTAATAGGGCTCAAGACTACACCCACAGAGTTCCATATCTGCATATACCAGTCACAGAACCCCGTTTTTAAAGAATAATAATCAATTAATTAGGGACATGTAGTTTTAGTTAGACACTCGGGGGCAGATTTACAAGCCCCTTACGTCATTTTTGAGCCGCCGTTGAGTTACTTTTTGTAACGCAGCGGCGGCATAAAAATGCGGCCCATTTACAACATGACGCATCTAGGGAGATGTGTCACGTTGTAAAGCCCTGAGTCACATTATACCTGCGTCAGGTATAATGTATGCAGGGTGGGCGTTCCCACGCAAAAAAGCCTTGTAGTAGTGACGCAGTGAAATCTACAAGATTTCACTGCGTCACTTTTAGGACGCCACTGCGACAAAACCTTACGCCTGCTTCAAGCAGGCGTAAGGAGTGACGCAGTGTTGTGGGAATACGCCTCAAAATGCATTGCTGGAGTTGCGTCGTGCTTGCGATACGACTCCAGCAATGCGTGACTTTTGCCCCAACAGATGCGTCAGAATTTCTGACGCATCTGTCAATCCTTGCGCCATGGTGCGCCGTATTGTAAATACGGTGCATCCATGGTGGCGCAAGGGTTTTTCAGAGTGGCGCAGGGAAAGTGACGCATCTCTACAGATGGTCACTTTCTTGTAAATCTGCCCCTCAGCTTCTTTACAAAACATGTGAGGCCCTAATATCGACGCAAATATCCATATTCCTGCGGAGCGTCCCGCTCATTTCCAGAAAGCCCCAGAGCACCATGTGGAAATAAAAACACACACGGTCATTCACACCTGGAGGAATATTATTAACTCCAAAACGCCACACAAATCACTGTTGTCCAACGTAACTCAGAATTCGACTCTCAGCATATCAGGGCAATTCGATTCCAATGACCTGTATTTTTAAACGGTGGGTGGTTACTTAAGGATATATAATTTCAAAAAAAGTCCTCTTCATATTTACGGAATGGTGATGCCCCCAAGACCACTACTCCGCTTCCCACCGGGCACATACAGTCACCAACATATCATGGTTGCAGTGTAACCCCTCGGCAATTCAAGTGCACCACGTCACCTGAATCCGTGTACAATCACAGCTCTGGTCCATAACTTCTTAGTCTGAAACCAGCAAACAACCATATTGCCCCGGTGACTCCATTTTTATACCAAAAGTAATTCTTATTAACTACTTCCACCTGAGGATCCTGGATTCAATACATATGTCTTATTTTTAAATGCTGAGGACCCTGCCTTAGGGCTGATAAGCCCTACTGTAGGGGTGACTTACTTCTATTTAAAAGAAAGGTTTAGGCCTGACAAAATGGTGAAATGGCATTTTTAAAAGTGCCTCATGAAGGCTGCTGTGGCATTGTCACTTTAGTGGTAGCACAATAAGTACTGCGGCTAACTAGTGCCATTGAACTGACAGGCCATGGGCACATGGGGTACCATATACTAAGACCTTATAGCTAACTTCAGTATGCCAATCAGGGAGTTTACCAAATTCAACAAGTTTTTATCAGTCAGAGCCCCTGGAGTAGGGCCTGGTTAGCATGTTCTCAGTGTACAGAGTCCAAAAAAAAGGGTGTGATTATGCAAAAAGAAGAACTTTCGTAGACTTGCTGACTCACCTAAGTTTTGCACAAAGGCAAAAATATGGAACTTTTTCTATGTTATGTTTGTGTATTGTTTTAGTGCCCACACCCGAATATGAGCTGCACATAGATAGTCATTGTGCCAAAGAAAAAGTAGTGTCGATTTAACATGTCTTTTTAATCTTTATTCATTATTAAACCCACACTGGATCTAGGAATACATCATAATGTTCATCATGCTAAGATGCTTACAATTCAATCATAGTCACCCATATGTACCTAACTGTAATGAAGTGTGTGGGGCGTATGTCATCTTGTAGTTTCGCCACGAGAAGGTGCTCTGAGTTGTTAGTAACAAGGTGTATTCATTGTAATGATTAGGTCTTCAATCTATGATTGACACAGCAAATTGTGTTGGTTCTAGGGTATTTCATTATTTAACCCCGGAATATTAGTATTTTAATTGACATACCTACATTTGTTCTCTCTCTAGGAATATTTTCATTTGGTTAGTATATGGTGAAACTTTCTGAGTGATGATCCATCTTATGTTATCTTGATCTACATCACTTAATATTGCTATAATGCTCAAAAATGTTTGTTTGTGAATACCTATCAGAACAGCCTAACATTTATATTAATGTTCAACTTGCGCCTCACACTCATGGGATTGAGGCTTGCATGCCACAGTGTTCTTTCTTACAACAGTTAGCCACCACTGCTTGAGTTTCCCATGAAACTATTTATCAACCAACTACGTCATCTTTATGCTGGCTGCGCACATCACGTAAATACTGTGTGGATATGCATTAGTAGGCAATGGATGGTGTGGTAGGGCACAGTGTTTGCAGCCTTGCCCCGCACCTCTCGAGGGACACCATAATTTAAACAGTGATGACTATTGTAATTATCATTTTATTTTTCCTGTATACTTCATTGGCTCTCATGCAGGGCTGGCGGAGTAGGGAGAAAAGTGGTGTTCACTCCTGAATTGCGCACGACTGCTTGGCTGGTCCTCTTGGGCCGGCCAAGCAGTCAGGCGAACTTTGCATCTTCCCCACCAGGCTGCATTACACAGCCTCGTGAGGAACATGCAAACCCTCCTAGTCTCCGTCAGAGCGCTGTTCCACGGCGCTCAGACCAATCGCAGCTTTGTGGTTGGCTATGGGGAGGCTGGGAGGGCGGGTGCTTCCTGCTGTTGGCGGGGAGTGCAGGAAGATGTCAGAGGGACGGAGGACGAAGGAGTGGAAGCGGCTGTTTCAGGTAAGTGGGGTTGTTTGTTTTTTGTTTTCAAGTGAAATCGGCACTCCTCCAATTTCCAGTGGTGAGCCGGCTACTACGTATTCCTGCAGGATGTTTTCCTTAGTGAGGTTGTCTTTTGTTTTTGCAATGCACAAGCTTGACAACTGGTCGATACGTTTCTATTGACAAATAGTTTTGGTTCCTTATGTTTTGTAAGCGTGTAGCTACAGGAAAACATCCATGGCCTCCTCTATATGGGGTCAAATATCCCACAGTATTTCGGTAAGCTAGGAAACTTCCTTTGTGTGAGAAGTATACCGGTTTTCAATTTGACACCAGTATGCAGTGCTGTGTTTGCTTGGGTGTACCACAGTGGGGTGATTGTTTCTGAAGAATAAGCTTGTTGTTTAATGTCTACCTTATATATTTAGGTTTCTCCAAACAGATGCTGAACAGAGATTATATTCTTTAATATACTATTTTCTCACCTCCTATTCTGTGCAAATAGATAAATTAATAAGAAAGAGGGACAGCAGAAGGGATAAAGAGTTCACTTCTCCAGATGAAAGCCGGTGACCCAAGTAGGGCTGTCAGTCGACTGAAACATGTTGCCATATGAAAAGATGTGAGTGCCAGCATACCCTCCTGTGATGGTGCACTCTATAAATCTACATAACATAACAGAATACTTATGGTTCTCATCCATCTCCCTCATTTACTGGCTTTACCCTTATCGTTGGCTCTCACTAATAACAAGTAATTCAGAAGATCAATAGATAATTTTATATTTCACCTTTGGCAGGCCCACCACATTTTATTGTAACAGGACAGTTCCCTTAAAATAAGGTTGATCCTATCTTTGGTGTGCAGAACTTGCGCCTAAGATGTTGGATCAAACCCAAGGATAATGTATGCCTCTTATGGTGGATAAGGTTTTTTGGACCCAAAATATAAGGTAGACTGTAGGACAATATGAATAGTGATTTATCATTTTTGAGTTCGCTATACTCTTTTGCCTTGCCGCAATAGCACCTGACCTCCCAATTAGAGCACGTGTAGCCGAGGAACCTTACTACTGCATGCTCAGAGAAGAAACAGTAATCAATAGTGCATGCTCAGAGAGCACTAAAAGCATTTGTCATGAGCAGGCCTTGAGCATTTGTGGACAAGTTCTTTCATGTGCAACCTTGTGTGATGAGTATAAGTCTCCTAGACATGGCCCTTCACTCCTGGCATAAATCAGTGACAACGAAATTACTCCATCAGCTGACATTTACAGCTTGATACATTCTATTCTCAGATACCACATGTCTATTGCTCTTTTTACTCTAGAATGCTTAGGGTTTCCACCTGGCCGGTTTTATACAGGCATGACCAGTACATTAACGTCCCAGCTGGTACAGAAATTTGAAAAATCACATAAAGCCAGTATTTTCCCCTTACCTGTACTTACCATGAAAAGAACAATTAAGAGGAAATCACTTTAAACTGTGTGCTACAGCAGCCCTAATGACCCCTGGCTGTTAATTAACATTAACAAAGACAGAAGGACATATTACAAATGAATAAAGACGATTTCTTATAAAGTTCTTCTTAAGGATTGTTGGACTTGGCCCTTTTTGCAGGGTCATCCCTGAACTTTTTGCCTTCCTCCTGTATTCTTTCTGACCTGTTTTTGTTGGTTTTATGACTCTGGGCACTTTACCACTGCTGATCAGTGCTAAAGTGCATATGCTCTCTTTATAAATTGTTGTTATGGATTAGGGATTCCATGATTGGCTTATTTGATTTACTTGTCAGACCCTAGTATAGTGCACCTTGGGTGCCCAGGGCCTATAAATCAAATGCTGCTAATGGGCTTGCAGCACTGGTTGTGCCACCCACAGAAGCAGCTTGTAAACTATGGCTCAGGCCTGCCATTGCAGAGCCTGTGTGCAGTCTGGGACTGCCATGTTGATTTGGCAAGTGCACCCACATGCCAGTCCCCAAACCTTCCCTTTTCTACATGTTAGTCACCCCTAAGGTAGGCCCTACGGCAGGGTGCATTGTATGTGAAAGGTAGGACATGCCCTGATGTGTGTGGCATGTCCTGATAGTGAATTACAGCCAATTTAGTTTTTCACTATTGCAAGGCTACCTGCTCCCATAGGCCAGAATGGGCAGTTTGATTATAACACCTTATAATCCTAACTGACCCAGGGAACAAGGTAGAAATTCGAGTTTGGTATGCCTGAACTCAGAATGTTAAAATACATCTTTTAGTGTGGGTGATTTTTACATTCTGTGTTTGAAAATACTACTTTTAGAAAGTAGGTATTTTCTTGCCTAACCTTCCAGTGTGCCTCTGCTAAGGTTGTGTATTCCTCTGTCTGGTTTGTGAGTGACAGGGGACTGGAGAGGGTCTTGGCTCCAGCAGTTTGATGGGTCAGGGCTGGGCTGAATAGGACCCACATAGAATAGAGAGTAGGGGGGAGGAGATTTCCTTTCACTGACCTGAGCCCTCATAGAATAGAGAGTAGGGGGCAGGGATTTCCTTTCACTCCCCTGTGACCTCATAGAATAGAGAGTAGGGGGAGGAGATTTCCTTTGAGCTACCTGGGCCAGCTCTGCTCTCAAACAATGCTGTCTCCACCTCCTGCCAGGAAGCTGCACAGAACTGGTTTTGGTCAGGCACAGACACTCTCTGCCTCCAGAGAACAAATAATTTTTGAGTATAAATATTGGGGCCCAGACCCCAAGACTTTAGATCACTTCTGGGAATCAAGACAAACCTTTGATGAGGAGAAGAACCAGGAAACTGAAGGAGGAGACTGCCCCTGTGCTGTGTGCTGTTGGGGTTGGCCTGCAGTGGTTACTTTATTGCCAAAGAAAGGAGAAAGGAACTTTGTGTGTACTTTCATCATCTTGAAGAAGATCTCCAAGGGCTTGAAGACTGAGCTTGCCTCCTGCCTGAAGTCTCAGGGATACAAGACTTCATCAACAAGTTCCCCTGAATTCCCTTGCTGGGAATTCTACCTGCAAAGAGGTGCCTGCTCTTGTGTTGGGCCCTTTTGAAGACTGCGTGTCGCTGGGAGCTGGAAGCGCAATGCAACAAGGAGAAGCGTGTCGCCGCCGCAGCAGTTGCCGTCGCATCGCCGAAGAAGCGTGCTGCCGCTGTTCGCCGTCGCATCACCGACGAAGCGTGTCGCATCACTGGAGAAGCGTGTCGCCGCCGCAGAGGTCGGCGTCGCATCACCGGAGAAGCGTGTCTCAGGGCCTGTCGCGGCTCAGAAGTTCACCGAGTCGCCGCACGGCCGTCGGGCATGCATGCATCGCATCTACGTTGTCGCACCG
The DNA here is from genome assembly GCA_963921515.1 of Calotriton arnoldi. NCBI lineage: Eukaryota > Metazoa > Chordata > Amphibia > Caudata > Salamandridae > Calotriton > Calotriton arnoldi. Next base: position 174,018 of record CAWUFW010017325.1, on the reverse strand, counting down.
TAACCAAGACGCCATTTTGTCGCATCGCACCGGACCGTCATCGCATCGAGGCGCCATCTTGTCGCATCGCACTGGATCGCAGTAAGAAACTACGCATCAACTCCCCACACAGTAAGGAAGAGAGCCTCAACTCCCCTGCGCAGCAGTAAGGAACCAACGCATCCACTACCCTGAGTGTAAGGAACGACGCATCAACTTCCCTGCGACCCCTTTTGTTTGTATTGCGTGACGCATCCAAGGTACTTTGAGAGTAAAGTGTCGCATTTACCATCTACATTGAACTAAGCTATTTCTACCATTTTAAAGACTCATTTTTGATTACAGTATTGTGGATTTTTTTCGTTTGACCTTGTGTTAAGTCTAGTAAAGATTACTTATTTTTCTAAAATGGTGTAGTGTCCATTTGTAGTGTTTTCACTGTATTACTGTATGTGTTCACAAATGCTTTACACACTGCCTCTGAGATAAGCCTGCCTGCTCATGCCAAGCTACCAAGGGGGTGAGCAGGGGTTATTTAGGAGTGTAGCCCCCTTACCCTGACTAGACGCAAGGGTACCTATTTGGACAAAGGTGCAAACCATTGCCAACTAGAGACCCCCAAATCTAACAAGGATCATGTTGGATTCTGTGCAGGTAACTTAAAGCGTGCACAGATGGCTGGCTTTTTTCTCTGCGAAAGGTGGCAACCTCTAGCTTCACTGAAAGCAGAAGTACATAAATCAGGAAAGCTTATGCAGTAGAAGCATTTCAGTACCACGGGCTCTGAGAAAACGTTACAGGAGCCACAGGATTAGAGGGTTCACAGTAAAACAAACCTGTCTCTGTATATTAAGGTTAGAAGCACTAATCAGTGCGCGTACTTAGAGACGGCATTAAGCAGTGGACATGAACAGCCACTAAGTATTTCCAGAACAGTATAGGGGCTGACTTATGTCCGCCCGGCACAGTCTCAGATACGGGACTGATCGACCTCTGGTCGGCGGTCCAGAATGCCTGATTAGGATGCGACCGAACACTGTTCGGTCGCATTCCGACATTTCCCTATGGAAGCATGTGTTACGATTGTAACCCGGCCGTAGTACATGCTCCCATAAGGAAATGGGAGGTGGTGTTAATCCCTGCACCCCGTGGCTGCCACGGGGTGCAGGGATTAACAGGGGCTCGGCCCCCAACCGGAGGCCGCAAGGGGGCCCTGCTAGGGACCCCCAAACATGCTTTCCGATAGGGTTTCCATGTCAGAAAGGTCAACATGGAAACCCTGCCGGAAACCGTGCATCATAATTCAGACGAAGTAAACCGCCGTCCATTTGGATTACTTGCCGGTTCCATGAGCCTGTCGGAAGACAGCCGGAATGACCGGCCGGTTTCAATTCTGACCAGCTGAATCAAAATCAGCCGGTCGGAATTGAAACTGATGATGTCGGTCATCAGTCCTCCGACCTGAAGTCCGAGGCCTGACAACCGACATCGTAATAGACCCCTTAAACTATCCTGTGATTGTGCTTTTATTAGGCATCATTTTATGATCAGTGCCTGTTTCGTGTTCAAGGTCATTCAATCTTGGAATGATTTAAGAGATTGAGGCAGCATGGATCAGTCTCATGATCGAGGAGAGACGATGGGCTAAACTTCTGTATAGAAAGAGCTACTTGTAAAAGAAAGTTAAAGCACAAACAAGGGTCACTTGTTAAGAAAGTCAAAGCATACACAATGAGAATGCACAAATGTTTCAAAACATTACTTTTCAGCAATATGTACACAGCATTGCACTTATAAAATTGGTAAATTAGCTCCTGTAAAACCAGAAAAAAATATTTAGACAGAGTGCCAAGGTGCAGAAATCATGACAGTCTCTAACCAGTCCCCTAAAGTCCGGAAATAAAAGTCAGACAAACTGAAACCAGTTAGAAATGTTCATGCAAAAAACACACTCTGGCCTAAGTTACTGGAATGCAGACAGGCTCAGGTAAAAAAAAAGGGCTTGTTTTAACACAAGAAGCTAAGCTGTTGCCAGATCAGAAACTAGAGGTGCACGGAAAAGGATTTGAAATATGACCTCTGTTCATGGCGCCATTCACCACATGTCAGATTGCAGCTCGTCCATGCAGTACCCTACATCCCATAAAGCATTCCTTTCATCGAGCCGTTCTCCAGGTTAACGTTCTAAGTCCCAATTTGTATATAGTAATGAATGGTTTCTTAACATTTTAAAACGCGCTCCATTGCTGGCTAGCTGGGGTTGCAAATTAGCAGTTTATATCAAGTCAACCTATGGGCACAAGGCTCACCATATCTCTAACTCTACAGATCGCATATGTCTTACTCAGGCTCCGAAAAGTTGAAAACACGTGTCTGTTGTGAAATTGTCTTCCAGCGGCATGCCTCTCTTGTACAAAGCTTCTGGTGCCTATGAAACAACTTCAACTCTTTTGCAGTATTTTCACAAAAATGATTAGCATATCTTCTTTGAATTTGTGCAAAAGGTCCTAGAGAACTTTGCATTTTCTTTGGGTACCCTGCTTTGTACGCTATTGGTAAGCGTCTTACTTTACAGAATACATTTGCCTGTGTATTGCATTCATTCCACACCTTTTTCTGCCTTGAATCGCAGAACAATTTTGGGAAAAAATACAGGGGCATATTATCAAGGGCTTTATCGCCGCTTTAGCGGCACTTTTTGCCGCTAAAGCGGCGATAATTTTATCGCCCTATCAGCAAGCTGTCGCTAACAGGCGTTAGCGACAGCTTTCAGGCGTTAGCGGCCGCGTTTTCCATCGCCTTGCATGTCAGCGATAATTATCGCTAATGACATGCAAGGAAGGCGTTCCCTACTAAAAGCGACTGTAAACAGTCGCTAACACCACTACCCCCTATTAGCAAGGCAGGCGAAGCGATAAAATAATTCGCGCTAAGCGCATTTATCGCTAGATTTTATCACCTGCTAGTGAGGATGACTTACCTGTTTGAAGTATAGGAGGTGGATTCTAATGCTGATCCACCTTAGCGTTAATGCGAGAATATCGCTGGTTTCCCAGCGATATTCTCGCATTTTGTCGCTATCGCTGGAAATATTATCGCTATGGAGATAAACCTTACTAATAGGGTGTTATCTCAGCGATAATTTCCAGCGATAGGCGGCGTTAAAAAAAAACGCGCTAAACGCGGTTAGCGATAAATATCGCACTTCCTTGATAATATGCCCCACACTTGTATCGGTGCTTCAAAGTAATCCTTCAGATGTCGGATCTTCTTTTATACTGTCAGGTTATGTACTCAAGCGTAAGAGAGCATCGTCTCTACTTTATAGGAAATAATATGCTAAATTCATGCAGCGCATAACCACTGTGACACATCATCCGTACCTCAGCGATAAGTGACTTTAAAAGGTGTGCTATAAAAATATATATTTTTGTAAATGTCGGAGCCACAATAACAATAGAGAAAAGTAAACTTTAACCAAGAGAACTGCAGTTTGAAAATTGCAAGCACTTCTTAAAATTGGCTCCAATTTAAGGCTTTCTGCAAAGTGAACATTTTTTATATTCCAGAGAATAATAAAAGAAATGGAACTTACATATCATACTGTTTATTTGCCAGTGCTCCTCGATATTTCTGTGCCAGCGTTGCTCTAAATTACTGAGCAGTGGGAACCTGTCACATGTCGTAAACTCCCAAAGCCAGACTCCATTTTGAGCATGGTAAGTTACCCAGTCTGCCTTCAGCCCACATGCACCATGTCATTATCTCCGCAGAATGCGTGAAATTGTCAGTTCATCCAAACAATGACTCTGCTGGCACATGAAGGCAATGCAAGTCTGCTACAAGCTCCATGATATCTACATTTCAAGGTCTGACACTTAATATGCACAAAAAAAAATGTAGTCCAAGTTGATCTATTTTCACCACAGTTATGTCTTACAGTAAAGGAAGGTCCCTCCATGAAGGGTAAAAGCCAATGGTCAACCCTATATATACCTCATGAATTGATCACGGAATCAGAGAGGTCTTTCCCTGGCTTATTGCAAGAGGTTCTGCCAGACTGCTGCAGCATCCATTCCTTTGCTGAGAGTGAAACAGAGAGGAGAGGAGCTGAGCCCAACTGTTGTGTATTTTCCTTCTGAGGGAACACTTTCTTATGATTGAAGTCTGATAATCACAGCTTCTCTGCAGTGAATAGGTATGCAGTGCACTGAAGGCCAAGAAACTCTGGAGGCAAGTGAGCCACTCCATGCTCGCATAGCAGAGAGCATAAAAGTAGTAGGACGTTAGGCTGCTAGGAACATTCCAGTCATGTTAGAAATGTTTGTATTATTCGTGCTGTTAGTAACATGCAGTAATGCTGTTCTACTTATATTCTGTGTGGTTATTACTTCTTTACTAAACAACAGGATGAGGCTGTTGAAATAAACACTTTTAAACATATATAGTGTCTTTTCTTGATACAGTACTAGCGTGGTGTGCTATTCTAAAGAACAAAATTGTGTTTGAATTACCTCTGCATTCCTGACCCCTTTACGGAACTGTCAGCAACCCAAAAAGCACAGACACCAACAGGTAAGTGAAGTGGGAGTGGGTTGTGTGGGGGTACAATAACCTTGACTTCCCACTCAAGTGCCAGTGCACTGAACTCGTTCCTGGTACCCATGGGTGGGAAAGCCAAATGTTGTAGAGCTAGGCTAGAGCCCTAGCTTTTGCAATATCAAGCAAACATGGGGTTGGACCGTTACAAAGCATGAACTAGGCTGGACCACACAAAAAGTTATATACAACCAAAAGGGGCCATGTCCGCTAATTTCCGAGCATCAAGGGCAGGTGTGAGCTGAATATTTCAGTCATACTATGTAAGTAAATTATCTGACAACATTAAATAAAACAGTTACCATGATTTTTTTATGTTTGAAAACCACAGGACAGAACACAGTGTACCGATATTGAAACAGCGTTTACAAATAATTACAACAGTTCTGAAAACTAATTTCACCATCAGATGCCACAGCCCATGTGGGTAGTCAGAAGTGCTCTCCAATCCACACCAATGGTTATAAAGATGATCAAGTGAATACAAAAAAATCAACAATGAATCATGAGTAGTCTCCTAGGAAAGTAGTCAAGATTATTTGATAGAGACCCATAGAAAATATCACTCAGTTACATCTTCTAGTATAAATGTGCAAAGGGGAGAAAGGGATTAAGGAAACATCCCATCAGTTCATTAATCTGCCCTTCCTAAATTGTTTAAAAACAATCCAATGTCCAACATTCTTGGCCCCAATATCTTCAACGTATTTGGAACTCTGACCTTTAGAGATCTCCTTCAGACTTGGGCTTGTGTAACTGTCACTTGTTCTGTAAAAGTGCATTTGTTTTGACTTTACTCCATTTTACCCAGCAGAATATCTCTCAAAACTGATCAGCAGGTGAGTACTCCATTGTTGTGTGTCATAATGAGCTTCCGAACCTCCGATGGACGTGAAGGATTCAGTGGATGCCATCAGATTCAATGCATGGGCCCTTGACTGGGGGTAATTATGAAGCAACGAAAAAGTGCGAATGCCCGGGGCACATACGTGTGTATCCAGGTCCGAACCTCCAACAGCTGCTGCCAGATTGATTGCATATAACTAGTTTATGCAACTGCACCACTCTCTTATCCATGTTAAGCTCATCAATGCCTTGTACCACAATTTCACCATTCTCTTCTAGATCACCAAAGTCCATCTCCTAGCTTAGTTCTCTGTCAGCAAGTCATCCATAAATATTTAGGGCCGCATTACAAGTGTGATGTTTTTACTATATGGGTATCACGCATGGAGAAATCACAGATCCAGGATTAAACACAATGACTCCCATTAGTACAAGTTCACCAGTTTACTGGTTGGGAATTACCCCCTGGGTAAATGCTAAACCATGGGGTACAGAAATGTCAGTGATAAAATTCCTTCAGCATTCTGAGTTTTTATGTACCTAATGAGAATTAACCATAAGAAAATGTCTTTGAGCATGGAATTCTGCAATTTTCCTATTATTGGAGGCACGTATACCAATTCAAAGTTCTTTAGAATTTTTTTGAGAATGGTGCAGTGAAGTGTTGATTTTCGGGTACATCTCACAATCCCAGTTCAGACAATAACTTTTGTTTATGCCGAAATCTGAATGTTCTGGTAATTTCCAGACCTTTTACCAGAGTTCAATTTTAGCAGCTTTGAGCATGCAAAATTTAATTTTAACAGTCAGACGATAATCTGAAAATGTGATAAAGTCTTCATTACTCATAATTCCTAACACTGTGCCACCGTCGGGTGGGAGCAGACATTGTTTCCCTGACAATGCTCTTAGGGGCTGGGAAGCTAAGATTGCTCCCACCAGCAGGAGCATGGAAACATACCTGCTCCCATTGGGCGAAGCAATGCTGGCTCCTGCTGCACCCAGGATGGGTGCATGTGAAAAGCCAGCTGGCTGTGGGGACCATTGGGGTCCCACCAAAGCCCCCAATGTTGTGTCTTGTGGGTGCCCTGGGTGGGCGCCGGGACACCCACATTAGGCCCCAAGGGATGGGTTTCTGGGGCTGTAAAGTCTTGGGGACAGGGGCTGCGTGCTCACCTCCCCATAAAAAAGTCCTAGGGCTGGGCCCTTAAGGCTCAGAGAGGAGGGCGGTCTGCCCGCTCCCATTTAAAAATAATATATGGTGGACTCCTTTGGCTACATCTATCTTGTCTGTCAGTTCCCCATTTAGCCCCCAAAGTATCCTAGCATATTTCCCCTTGTGCAGTTGCATAATTATATTCAGCAAATTGCCCTGGAGGTTCATGTCTACTAAAACCGCCCACAGTTTTGCCCTTAGGACCAGTTCGAATGCTGCTCATAAATCCATAAAGGCAACAAAGAGTGTACAACCTCCAATGTCCACCATCTTCCATTTGTTCATAAGGAGCCTAAAGGCCTAGTTGATAGTTCCATTTTGTGGCCTGAATCCTGCTTGGAGAGAGGAGATAACACTATTGTCCTCTATCCAAGATGTAAGCTGCCGCAAGACTTACTTGCAAAAGATCTTCTGCAAGTTATCTAGTAAGCTAATAGAGTGGTAGTTACTCAGGAGATTTCAACACCCTTTTTTGTGGCTTGGCGCAATTTCTGCGCTGATCCACGTAAATGGCATGGGAGTGCCAACGGCTATTGAGTTGGAGACAGTGTTCATGTTCGGTACCCAGATTGAGGGATTAGAACAAAACATATCTGAAGAGATCTTGTCTAACCCTGGGACCTTTCCCTACCTTTGGCAGCCAATTGTAGCCGATGTTACCTCAAGGGAAAAGCTAAGTGGCGGGCTCTCAAGGTGGAGAACTACTATGTGTCCGTCAGAGGTGGAAGACCAACTTTCGGCATCTGGGCAGAATTACAGTAAGGTTGTATTGATGACAGGTTGTTTAACCTGATCGTTGACACCCTGGCTCACTAGCTGCCAGAATGTCTTTGAATTCTTCTTGAACAAGAGGCAAATGCAGGGGAAAATATTTTTTAGGGGCAGGCAGTGGTCCCAGGGAAAATGGGCTGCATTTAAAAGTCAGAAAGTGGGGGGCAGTAGCCCCAGGTGTCTGGCACCTTCTCTCCACTCTCCCTCCTGCCAAGTCAGGTATGGCATCCTGACACTGGCCCGCCAGCCCAGGGTCTGTACCCTCAGACTGACCAGAGGTCACGGGCGAGGCTCTCCTCTCCCTACTTCTCCTTCTGGGGCCCCGCACTCTCCTCCCAGGAGAGGCACCCTCAGAACACAATTCTCCCACCAGTTCAGGACCTCTCTCCAGCAACTGGTCTCCCAACCTAGGGTCTAAACCCTCAGGTGGAACACTTGCCTGGCACACCAGGACTTCTGGGGAGTCACACAGTATTCTCCCGAGGGTAACACATGACTCATGTGTCGTGTGACAGTCTGCCTGCCGCAGATCTCCTGACCCCTGTCCATCTGACAGTGCACGAAGATCCCCCAGGACAGAAGTGGTGTCACCATGGTCACTCCTGTGAGGCTCAGCCCTTCTGGCTGGCCCCTGACCCACTGGTTCTCCCACTGGGGAACACATCCCCCTCTCACCCCTCAATCTGGACTTCTGCACCCTCCCAACTGGAGCGGCGCCGCCAGACACCAGAACCACTGGAGCTCCATTTACAGATGCTCCAGGTTCTCCTGACACTAGGAGATCCCCCTCAAATGGTCTACTAGTACAGCCTACGCCCCCATCCTGGTGTTCCCTTAGGGAACCCTCCAGGCCCTGAGACTGGGTTTCGGGCACCTTGGGACACACAGTCCCACACTCACTCCTGCTCCACTGAGACAGGACGTGAGCCCCTACACCCCTCCCACTACACCGGGACCTAGTTGGGCTACTCTGAACCTCTTCCACCACACAGGACCGGAAGATACCCGAGCCACTCCTGTTAGAATCACTCCCAAATGCCTCACCATCCAGTGCCTCACACAAGTACCCCACACCACTCTCCTGAGACTGGCAAGACAGTGTCTGACTGTCTCTGTCACTCAACCCACACTCTTCGGGGCAGTCTCCACATTCACACACCAGGTCTTGTACCATGGGGGAACCCCTCTCCCTGCACCTCTCATCTAGAGTCAGTAGAGTGTCCTTCCCACCACTAGGAATATGATCCCCTGTGTCAGTTCCCAAATCTACTTCAGGGACACTGCACATCACTGGAGCTACCTCATAAACCTGAACCCCCTGGTGTATGTCAACCCCCTCCCTCAAGTCAGGCGCCACATCTCTGGGTGTGTATACTGCTCCCTCAGCACTAGATAACTCAATTTTGCTGCCACCATCTGAGCTGGACTCCACCTCCAACTCAGCAGAGCTCACTTCCTGAGCTACACACATTTCCTTTTCCTTGGCTAAGACATTCAAGGCCTCAAGCCTCTCGAGCTCCAAATCAAGCTCCCTCATTCTTAACACATGTGCCAAGGTCAATTTCAATTCTTCCAAAGCATAAATCTTCTTGGTCTCTTCCAAGGCGCGAGCCCTCTCCTCTGCCTTGTGCTGGATTTCTTTTTCCATTTCCAATTGCTTCACCTTGAGCCTCATGACTTCTAACTCATGATCTCTAACCCTTTGGTTTTCCTCCAACTCCTCTGGGGAATAACTGCTAGCGGAATGGTTGCTGCCAGCCCTAGAGGCTGCTCTGGATACAGGCAGATCCTGTGATCTGAAACCATCCCCTTGTGCATCCTCATCCACCTCTGCATCCTCTGCCTCCCCAGCCTCTTTGGCCTCCCACCAGACCCTTAAGGCCCTCTGTAGCTCCTCCTTCCTGGAGCTGCTCTTCATGGGATATCCAAAGTTCCTGCAGAACTGCTTGAGTTGACCTACTTTGTAACTACTCAACATTTCGATATCAAACTCCAGTCCTGCAACACCACTTGGTGGTTTACCCTTCTGAGACATGATGCGTGGATGACTTTCAGGGTTACTCAAAAATAGAACAAAAAAACAAAAAGAACATAGTATGTGGCTGCGTAGTGGTCTGCGGTAATCTAGTGATGTACACCAATAACTGTGGGTCAAGTACAAATACAAGTTCAAATCCCACTGCTGCCACCAATGTTAGAACTGGGGGTCTCTAGTTGGCAGAGGTAGGTACCTTTGTCCAAATAGGGACCCTTGCTTCTAGTCAGGGTAAGGGGGATACACACTTTAGATAACCCCTGCTCACCCCCTCAGTAGCTTGGCACGAGCAGACAGGCTTATCCCAGAGGCAATGTGTAAAGTATTTGTACCAACACTCACAGTAACACAGTGAAAACACCACAAATGGATACTACACCAGTTTATAAAAATAAAATATCTTTACTAAACTTAAACAAGACCAAAACGACAAAAATCCAACATACAAAACTCAGTAGAATGTCTTTAAAAAGGGTTGTTGCAAAAATAAACTTGTAGATCTCAAATGCAACACTTTCAGTCTCAAAGTCCCTGGGATGCGTAACGCAAAACAAGCAAAAGGGGCGCAGTGAAGGCAATGCGTCAGTTCTTCCTGCACTCCGGTGTGACAAAATAGCGCCTTGATGCGTTGCGCTGATCCGGTGCGATGCGATGATATGGCGTCTTTGTTGCGATGCGACACTGTAGATGCGATGCGTGCACGCCCGACAGCCGTGCGGCGAACTCAGTGATCTTCGGAGCTGCGACAGGCCCTGCGACACGCTCCTCCGGTGATGCGACGACACCCTCGGTGACGGCGACACGCTTCTCTGGTGTTGCGGCAGCGAACAGCGGCAGCGGCGACACGCTTCTCGATGATGCGACAGCGGCTGCTGCGGCCGCGTCACGCTTCTCTCGTTGCGTCACGCTTCCAGCTCCCAACAGCAAGAGAGGCCTCACACACAGCTACAGGCCCTCCTGGCAGACTGGAACTCCCAGCAAGGAAGTTCAGGGTAGCTGGGGGTGAAGTCCTTTTGTGCCTGGGACTTCAGAAACAGGAGGCCAGCTCTTCTCAGGCCCTTGGAGACTTGTTCTTCAGATGGACACAGCACACAGCAAAGTCCTTCTTCAAGCAGGGGACACAGCACACAGCAAAGTCCTTTAGATCTCTCCTCAGTAGAAACAGCAAACTGCAGGCCAACCCCAGACACACAGCAAGGGCAGTACTTCTCCTCAGTCTCTTCAGCTGATCTTCTTTGGCAGGGATTCCTCTTGATTCCAGAAGTAGTCTAAAGTTCAGGGGTTTCAGCTCTGATATTTATACCCCAAAAGTCTTTGTTCTCCATGTCCTGGACCCAGTCCAAACCAGTTCAGGGTGCATTCTGGCAGGGCACCTCTCCTTCCTTTGTGAGTGTGGGCCAGGGTCATCAGACACACAGCAGGAGGTGGAGCCAGCATTGTGGAAGGCAGGCACAGCCCTATTCAGACCCAGGTGCCACTCCTCCCAATACTCTACATGTAGATAGGTCTATTCAGCCTAGTGCTGACTCACCCAGCCTCCTGCAGCCACCCCCAGCCCCTGTCACTCACAAACCAGACAGTCAATTCACAAACAGGCAGAGGCACACAGAAAGGTTGAACAAGAAAATAGCCACTTTCTAAAAGTGCTATTTCCAAACTTAGGGGCATATGTATCATTCCAAATTGCGATCGCAATTGGGCTTAGTGGTATGTATTAATGAAAAACTGCCTCGCAAAATTTGCGATTCCCTATTTTGCGATTGCATTTAAGGAATCGCAAATTGCGATTCCTTAAATGCAATGTAGAAGCACAAAAAAGTGCAATTTGGCCTTAAGGAATCGCAAATTACCACCAACTTCAAGTTGGTGGTAATTTGCGATTTCTTTGAAAAATTCACTTTTTTGCATTTTTAAAGTGCAATGTGGCGCACATACATGCCCTTAGGGCATGTATGTGCGCCACATGTGCACCCATGCTTATTTCAGGGGTGCAACAGGGTGTCCTTTTGACACCCTTGCAATATTGAAATTGCATTCTCAATTTGCGATTCTCTAATTGCTAATCGCAAATTGAGAATGTCTTCCCATTCATTCCTATGGGCCTCTAGGCCCATAGGAATGAATGAGGAGGGTTTCACTTAATTGCGAATCGCAATTTGCGATTCGCAATTAAGGAATATGTAGGATTCGCAAATTTTTTGTAAATCCTACATACATCTCGTTTTGCGATTCTCAAATAGCGATTCTCTAAAATTCGCTATTTGAGAATCGCAAAACCAAACTTTCATACATATACCCCTTAGAATTTAAAAACCATCTTCACTAAAAGATGTGTAATTAAATTCTGAGTTCAGGAGTACCAGATTCCAACTTTCTATCTTGCTGCTATGGGAAGATATGCAGGTAACCATGTTACACAGCATTCCCCATGTTATCCTATGGGCAAGATAGCCTTTCAATAGTGAAAAACGAAATTGGCAGTATTTCACTATCAGGACATGTTACCCACACTAGTACATGTCCTACCTTTCACATACACTGCACCCTGCCCAGGGGGGTACCTTGGGCCTACCATAGGGGTGTCCAATGTGTAAGAAAAGGGAAGGGTTAGGCCTGGCAAGTGTGTACACTGGCCAGGACAACATGGCAGTTCACAAACTGCGCACAGGCACTGCAGTGGCAGACCTGAGACACCATCTTAGGGCTACTCCTGTGGGTGGCACAATCAGTGCTGCAGGCCCACTAGTAGCATTTGAATCACCAGCCCTGGCACACTCATTGCACTTTACTAGGGACTTACTGGTAAAGCAAATATGCTAATCATGGATAGTCAATCACAATAACAATTTAACCAGAGAGCATATGCACTTTAGCACTGATCAGCAGTGGTAAAGTGCCCAGAGGCCTATAGCCAACAACCACAGGTTAGGAAAAACAAAGGAGAAAGAAGCAAAAAGTTTTGGGATAACCCTGCAAAAAGGGCCATTTCCAACAATAGTCATATCTCCTTCAAGGCAACACAAATCTGCAGGACAACCTGGGCAGATATATAGCAACAACAGGGCTGCATCAGGACAACAACTGCCTCTAATCAGTATTTATGCACCACCTCCGCCACCTGCAGAGGTTCTCAAATTCCTACACAGCTTATTGATGCAGCTTACCTCTGGACTATGGCTTTTGGACAGAAGCAAACACAAGGGGATGATGGACCGAGCGCTGAAACTTTTCAGACACTCAACCGCAGTCACAGATCTGGGTTTAATTAATCCATCATCATTCTGTAGCTCACTTTGCCACCCCAGATCGGACCCAGCCATATGCAAAATAGTCTCTGCCCTGTTCCTCATGGGAACAGTCCAGCCCGAACTGCCAATTCAGGTCTTTTCTGGACCAGAAACAAGCATCCTGGGACCAGTTTCAGGGTTGCACCCCTCATCAACTAGGCTAGCTTGTATCCAGTGGCAAAGTGAGCAAGGGACCCACGTCTGGGCATACCCTGCCAACTTAGGGTGAACAAAGCAAGCACAAGGAGATGATAGACAGAGTGCTGAAACTTTTCAGACACTCACTCACAGATCTGGGTTTAACCCATCATCGTTCGTTAGCTCACTTCGCCACCTCAGTTCGGACCCAGCCATATGCAAAACAGTCTTTTCCCTGTTCCTCATGGGAACAGTCCAGCCCAAACTGCCAAGCCAGGTCTTCTCTGGACCCGAAACAAGCATCCTGGGACCAGTTTCGGGGTTACACCCCTCATGAGCCAGGCTAGCTTGAATCCAGTAGCAGAGTGAGAAAGGGACCTACGCCTGGGCATACCCTGCCAACTTAGGGCGAACAAAGCAAACCCAAGGAGATGATAGGCAGAGCGCTGAAACGTTTCAGACCCTCACCCCAGTCACAGATCTGGGTTTAATCCATCATCATTCTTAGCTCACTTCACCACCCCAGTTCAGACCCAGCCATATGCAAATCAGTCTTGACCCTGTTCCTCATGGAAACAGTCCAGCCTGAACTGCCAAGCCAGGTCTTCCCTGGACTGTAAACAAGCATCCTGGGACCAGTTTTGGGGTAACACCCCTCATCAGTCAAACTAGCTTGAATCCAGTGGCAAAGTGAGCAAGGGACCCATGTATGGGCATATCCTGCAACTTGGGGCGATCAAAGGAAACAGGAGCTTCACTGGAGATGAGTACCAGAGGATAGGTGGGTGGAGCGGCAGGGGATGCAAATGCCGCCTCTACTTGCTGGCCTCTTAAAAGTAATTGCGCTCACAGATGTGTGGCGACTCCTCCATCCCACGAATATTTATTTCATGTTTTTCTCAGGGGCACACAAAACAGTTACTCAGTTGGATTATTTTCTTATGCCCAATTCTGAAACTCACAGTGTGGGGGCCAACATTATAGCTCTGGACACGTCACATCACCCCCCAGTTGAGCTCAGATTAATCACAGCAGGACTGGTTGGCATCCTTGTGCATGGTGATTGAAGGATCTCGACAGTAGGAAGCACATATTGAAAGCCATTGACATTTACCTTAATACTAATAAGGAGCTGACTCACCAGGAATACTGTGGGTGGCACTCAAGTTTTCTCTGAGGGGGATATTCCTAATTATCATGCGGTTAAGAAAAGGGGAAAGCAACAGGAAGTCGCCAACCTTGAGACACATATTTTAGACCCAGAGTCGCAGTATGTGGTGTCCCCATGCCGGACATCCTCAGAGACTTGTTGCACACACAGACCATCTTTTAACAAAAGTTTAATAGATGAGGCAAAGAGTGTGTGGCTCACTACACATAGTTAAATATACCAGTGTGGGGACAAAGCTAGTAAGACTCTCCATTGTCTGTGTACGAGCACATCCAGACAAGACACCATGCTGCATACATTAGACGACAATGGTAATACAGTCAGTGGTGAGCTTAATATTGCTTGTAGATCTGCAACTTACTATGCTGCCCTATACTTTCAGGCCATGGTACCTAAAATGACTGACCTAATGGAATTTGTTAGAACTGTCAGCCTTAGGGTGGTCTTCCCCCAAACGTTTTGTTTTACTCTAAAGTGCTAAAGTGCATGTGCTTACTCCCTAAAAACATGGTAACATTGGCTTACATCCAATTGGCACATTTAATTTAATTATCAGTCCCTAGTAAAGTAGTACTAAATGTACCCAGGGCCTGTAAATTAAATGCTATTAGGGAGCCTGCAGCACTAATTGTGACACCCACCTAAGTAACCAGTCAAATACGTCTCAGGCCTGCCATTGCAGCCTGTGTGGGCAGTTTTATACTGTCATTTCAACCTACCAAAAGAAACTTTTTGCCAGGCCTAAACCTTACTCTTTTATACATGTAAATAACTCTGAGGGTAAACCTTACACAGCACAGAGGGCAGGGAGCAGTGTATTTGAAAAGGTGTATTTGAAAAGGTGGACATGTACTTTTAAGTTTTGCATGTCCTGTTAGTAAAGAACCATCAAATTCATTTTTCACTACTGCAAGGCCTTCCTCTTTCATAGGAGAACATTGGCTTACCTTATTGCATTTATTAAGTGATAACTTTTAATTGGGAGCAGGTAGAAATGTAATTTAAAACCCTCTTTAATGGTAAAGTCGATTTTAAGTCACAATTCTGAAAATGCCACTTTTAGAAAGTTGACATTTTCTGCTCCAAACCATTTGGTGCCTGCAGCCTGTATCTTGAGTCACATGACTAGGTGTCGCTGGCAGTTGGTCTTTGAGTACCATGAGATTAAGGGGGAATAAGTATTGGCAGGATGGGTGATATCTGACTTGTTAGGGGGAGCGGAACTGTGAGCTACCACACTTGCACATCTAAAAGACTCAGCCTCAGCACAATCAAAAGAGTTTCACAGTAGTCTTTTGTGCCCCAGACAAGCTGGGGCAGGGAGGCAGGAAATTCCAAATGCCTCTGAGGTGGAAATCTCCAGAACCTTCTCCTACTTCAAAGTGGGCACCAGGTATTAATGTAGACCATCAGGCCCAGCTCTTCAGTACACCTCTGGACACGTGGAAGACTCAGAAGAACTGCTGTGCTGCTCTGCTGCAGGAAGGACTGTTACTCTGCTGCCCTGCTGCCTGAGTGAGAAGGACTGGACCTGCATCTTGAACCCAGGACCACTAGAGTGACTCTAAGGGCTAGTTGGTTTTCCTCCTAACCAGAGCCTCAGGGGCAGAAATGGCTTCAATCACTTTGAACCCATCTGGCCCCCCAAGTGGTTACCACACCAGTCCTGGACCTTTGGAAGTGGGCCTAAAAGTTGCAGCTCTGCATTAGTACCACTGCTGTGCGACACATTCCTGACACAAGACCTTGCATCACATCCTGTAGGTCCTCTGAACTATCGCTGCACGACATATCCCTGACACAAGACCTTGAATCGCATCCTGCAGGTCCTTTGAACCGCTGCTGCGCGACACATCCCTGACGCAAGACTTCACATCACAAGCCTTCGTCTACAGCAACCTCAACCACGATGCAGGACCTCGCATTGCAAGCCTCGTCGATGGCTTTATTGGAACTGCCGCTGCATGATGCAACCTCGATGCAGGACATTGCATCGCCGCCATCAGGTCATGCGAACCAAAGCTGAGTGACGCATCCTCAACATAGGATCTCGCAATGCTTCGCAACCAGGATTATTATTATTATTATTATTATTATTAATATTATTATTATTATTATTAAGTGCATATGAGCTATGTACAAAAATATATATACAAATATATACATGTATATATATTTTTGTACATAGCAAGTATGCACTTTTTATTCACCATATATGACTTTCATTGCACGCCACCTTTTAGGAGCATCTTGTTTCTAGAAAAGTATAAATACTGCATTACACTTCCAAAATGTATTCATATATTGTGAAATGGGTTATGTGTAAATACATGCACTAAACACATAACTGAAATTCACTCATTTGAGAGGTTTTCTTCTACCCTGGTGTAATTCTATTGCCGTGGAAGTCAAGGGCTACGCTTCCCCCATAGAGACCACTTTCTTGTTAATACTAATGGGCCTGGAGCACTTATTGTGCCACCCACTTAAGTAGCCCTTTAAAACCCATCTTAGACTTGCCATTGCAGCTTGTATGTGCAGTTTTAAACTGCCAATTTGACTTTGCAAAATAACCCCCTTATAAGCCTTAAACTCCCTTTTTATTACATATAAGTCACCCCTAAGGTATGATCTAAGCAGCCCGTAGGGCAGGGTGCATTGTATCTGAAAAACTGGACATGTGCTTTTCAATTTTAAATTTCTTGGCAGCAAAAAAACCTTTCCCGTAGAATAAAACTGGGTTACCTTCTTAGATTTGATAAGGGATATCGTTTGTGTGGTTACAGACAGGAATGCCATGTTTGGTGTCTGAGGAATTGTAATTTAAAACCCTCTTTAATGGTAAAGTAGGATTTTAAGTCACAATTCTGAAAATGCCACTTTCAGAAAGTTGAAAGAAAAAAGAAATTGACCTGAACCTATTGCCAGTTACCAGCACAACAAACTTTGGCTGTAATGATAAAAAAATGCATTATTTCTTTTTGATCAGGTTTTTATTAACCCGTATTATTTTTAAAAAAGAGTTATTTGATTTTTAAACAATACATTCCAGTATGAAAAAGACACATTATCATATCAAGAAGATTTTGTACAGTGATCAAAAGAACATTCAGTGGACTAATTCACAAAATATAAAAAATATACACAAATTATGCACACAACACTGCAAAAGACACAACAAAAACAGTTATTTTTACAACAATTAAAAAATTGTACATATTAAATCCAAAAGAACAACAATTCATGTAAGCAAAAAAACAACAATTCATGTAAGAAGAGGAAATGAAATTTGAACCCCTCAACATCAAACCGAAAACAATCAGAAAATACCATGAATGGGCAATGCCGACGCATTTCTGATCCTAGTCCACCAGGTACTAGGACTCTCATCAGGGCTTCTGAATTTCAAACTGTACACTATGCTTCACTTCTATGAGCAGCGGTGTTTATCTGTAATGGTACTTTATATTCCCTGCTTGATACCTGACACCGCATTCAATCAAAGCTCTGTTGGGTTTCTGAAAAACGAGCTCCTGCTCGTGATTTATACAAGCTTCTTTCTTTTAGGGGGATTTCCTCGTATTCTCTCAGCATACAACAGCCGCTTGTGTAGATTTAAAATGGTTTTAAATGTTAACTGCCAAACATTCAGAGTGAGCCACTAAGTAGGGTGAATTTTACGAGAGGCTGTTGCAGATCAAAGAAATATGTGACGGGCACTATTTGGACGTCTTTTTCAGCAAGCTAGTGTTCAATCTACACGAGCGGCTGTTGTATGCTGAGAGAATACGAGGAAATCCCCCTAAAAGAAAGAAGCTTGTATAAATCACGAGCAGGAGCTCGTTTTTCAGAAACCCAACAGAGCTTTGATTGAATGCGGTGTCAGGTATCAAGCAGGGAATATAAAGTACCATTACAGATAAACACCGCTGCTCATAGAAGTGAAGCATAGTGTACAGTTTGAAATTCAGAAGCCCTGATGAGAGTCCTAGTACCTGGTGGACTAGGATCAGAAACGCGTCGGCATTGCCCATTCATGGCATTTTCTGATTGATTTCGGTTTGATGTTGAGGGATTCAAATTTCATTTCCCCTCTTTCTTACATGAATTGTTGTTTTTTTGCTTACATGAATTGTTGTTCTTTTGGATTTAATATGCACAATTTTTGAATTGTTGTAAAAATAACTGTTTTTGTTGTGTCTTTTGCAGTGTTGTGTGCATAATTTGTGTATATTCTTTATATTTTGTGAATTAGTCCACTGAATGTTCTTTTGATCACTGTACAAAATCTTCTTGATATGATAATGTGTCTTTTTCATACTGGAATGTATTGTTTAAAAATCAAATAACTCTTTTTTTTTTAAATAATAAGGGTTAATAAAAACCTGATCAAAAAGAAATAATGCATTTTTTGATCATTACAGCCAAAGTTTGTTGTGCTGGTAACTGACAATAGGTTCAGGTCAACTTTTTTTTCTTTCAAATTTATGGCCCTACCTGTTCCTTGTCCTTTTGGGCCTAACTCCTTTCTAGTCTACTTTCAGAAAGTTGGCATTTTCTTGTCCTAACCATTTGGTGCTTGCAGCCTGTATGCTGGGTCACATTACTATATGTAATTGGAAGTTGGCCTTTATGTATTGCTCCCTGACAGTACCACACTAGAGGGTTTGAGTGTTAGCAGGATGGGCCTTCCTGCCTTAATGACAGGGGCAAACCAACCACATTTGCACTTCAAAGCACTGGATTAGCACACTTACAAAAGACTTCACAATTGCCTATTGTCCCACAGACAGAATAGGACCAGGGCAGGGAGGAAAGAAATTCCAAACACCTATGTAGGGGGAAACCTGCAGAAGCTTCTCCTACTTCAAAGAGTGGCCCAGGTATAAAAATAGGATCCTCAGATCTAATCTTCAGTACACTCTGGGCCTGTAGATACTACAGAAGGACGACTTGCTAGCCTAATGCTTGAGGCCTGCCCTGCTTGCTGAGAAGGAAGACTAGACCTGCATCCTTCACTCAAGGCTGCAGTGACTCCAAGGTACAGATGACTGACCACCTGTTCTGAGCTACATGAACTCAACAAAAACAATATTTGTGACAAGATCTTCCCACCCGCATGGACCGCCAACGGAAGGCTCTGGTGAACCAAGCTCGTCATATTATAGCGACTGCTAGCGAAGACCACCAACACAAGATCTGCACTTCATGCTACAGCATCAACAGCCCGCTGTAACCCACCAATGCGAGTCTCCAGTAACAACTGTCCATGATGCCCAAAAGGATCTTTGTGCTACAGCAACGAATGCCCGCGACGTCCATCCTGCTCTTTGGGTTACAGCGACGACCACCTATGACGCTCTCCCTGATCCTCCTGGTCTCCTCCACCGCGAACTGGACTCTTTGTGCTAGACTTTGAGAAGGTAACTTTTTTGAGCTGGACTAACATGGTTTCTGTGTTCCGTGCTCCATTGTGGTCAGCCTGAATTTGTGATTTTCACCTGGTCTTGCATGACCAGATAACTGCGATTGGTGCTTTGTGCTTTTAGGCACTATATTTACCGTAAGTCTTTAAAATTGCATATCTCTGTTTATATTGATTACATTTTTATTGTTTTGGTGTCAAATAATTTGGTACATTTTGCTCTTGTTTTGTCTTTGTGCATTATTACAGTTTGTCTGCTGCATAAATACTTTAAATATTGCCATTAAGTTAAACCTGACTGCTTTTGTACCGAGCTACCAGAGAGTTAAGCACAGGTTAATTTAGTGACTTTTTGTGGTTCACCCTGACAAAGATTGTGGCTGTTGCTTCAGTAGGGTTTAACCCCTCTGAACCAACAACCCAATTTCTCACAAGAGGGCACTCCTGAAAGGGAATATCACTGATGAAGAACTTAGCAAGGCTTTCACCTAACTGCAACCGTGGAAGATGCCGGGCCCATAGCGGTTCCCAGTATAGTTCTTCAATGCCTCCTGGTTGCGGCTGGTAGCGCCTCCCAGGAGGTCTTTTGGAAGGCTCTTGAAGTAGTAGTGCTCCCCCCAGACTTGTGTATGTCTGAAATAGTGGTTACCCCTAAACCTGTGAAAACAAGAAGTATGCAGTTCCTAAACCTGGCCAGTGTTCATCGTAACGTCCAATCTCCCTTCTCAAAGTGGATGAATTGATGACTTGGGTGAAAGCTCCAGCAAATTGTTTGCTTAACGTGATGGGTTTGCTGGTTCATCTGGACCAGTCGAGCTTTATGCCAAAACGAGCCACCAGGCAGCACAACAGATGGCTCCAAAATTGTTCGGCTCTGGTGGACAGGCTGCCCGGCGCTCATGCAATACCTCTGTATGATTTTGACAAAGCCTTTGACTCCATAGGGCAGGACTATCTATTTTTCCTATTGGGCAAGGTGAAATTTGGCCCTTGCTTTTTCAGCTACATACGCTTGCTTTACATAGAATTGCCTGCATGGGTTTGAATAGGGTGATTTGTTTCTGATGGTTTCCCAATACAGCGAGGTACACAGCAGGGATGCCTGCTATCACCCTTACTTATTGGTAAGGCAATTGGGCCTCTGGCTGAATGGCTGTGGATTGATGCCTAGGTGCAGGGATTTAATTGGGCACTTGGAGTAACCGATAGGGTTGCACTATCTACAGACAATGATTTAGTGTTCCTAGATGCCCCACAGTTGTCTGGGCCCTGAATCCTCCAGGTCTTGAGAATTTTTGCATGCTTTTCTGGGCTTAACATCAATAAAGTGAAGGCAACCATATACCCGATGGGCAATTCTCCACAATCCATGGCATGCATGGTTGGCATTCAGGTGATGAGGGTGAGGTTCAGATACCTGGGTGTGTCCATAAATGATAATAGGTAGTGAACACGGAAGATGAATATACAATCACTGCTTGACAAACTAACTAGGGATATTGGGTTTTAGTCAGAATTCCCTCTTTCCTTTCCTTTTTGGGGCACTCAGAGATTTTCAAGAAGGTGGTCTTGCCAATTCTGTTGTACCAACTTCAGAATTTCCCATACACTATTTTCTGCCCTTAAACCTGAGGAAGTTTTTGTGGAATCAGTGGCTTCCTAGGATTGTTTTATTGAAATGCTTTAAAACTACTTTTGAGGGGAGTATTGCAATCCGGACCCTAACATCATTTCATATTACAGGGTGTAACACCTCATTATTTTTAATGATTGGTGGTTTAATAGACTTGAAGACCTGGCCTATACATCTGAGTGGTGGGCGATATGGGTGATGCTAATTTTCCATTTACTATATGGCGTTTCAACTACCTTGACCCTCCATACAGCCAGGCAGGTGGTGTTGAATATCTGGAATGAAATGCTGAGGGCCCTGGATTGATGAGGGAGACTCCTCTGTGACATGAACATTGGCTTCGGCAAGTGTCGAAAATGCAAGGCTTTAAGTAGTGGGATGCCACTAGTATCTTGAACTCGGGAGAGGCAATATCTGCGATCATATTAAAGTCATTCACAGACGTACTGGGAAGGTATGACCCCTGCAGTCAATTTTTCTGCTGTCCCTAGCTCAGAGACACAATTACACCCTACATTTCTGGGTAGAACACAGCCTGTTAGAACCAAATTCCTTCTTGATGAGACAACGCACCACAACATGTCTAAACTATACTTAGCCATTGTGACTAATACACTGGACTCCTTCGGCCACCTACGGGAGGCATTGTCCTGTCACTGATAACGACTGGTGGGATGCACTGGCATCACCCCAGAAGGCTGCAATTGTATCACAAGTCTACTCCATATATTTAAAATACCTGCACCAGGGTTATTTTACTTGTGACAGATTGTGGAAGCTGGAATGCTGCTTACCATGGCTGGAGGTATCTGCAAATGTGTTGTATTGAAGAGGAGGTACAATGGATCACATTAGATGGTGTCACTTTAATGTAAACCTTTTGTTTTCTACTGTTTAGAAAATTGAAATAAATTGTTTTATAAAAGAAAAAAAAGAAGCAAGTGTCGATGCCTAGCCCTGGCAAACAGCAGCAGAAACTAAGCACTGCTGCTACCCTGACCTTCTCCTGTGCAACCCTTAGCATCACTCTTGCAATGCCAGATTCTGAGATCACAGTACAGAAACATGACAGTAGTGTAAAATGAGTGTGCAAAGAGTCCTGTTCTAAGCCCATAAAATGTTCATCCAAGTCACCTTAAACCTCCCAGGGGATTGAATTCCTGACCAGGCTTTCAAGCACTCCTGGAGTTTTTTGTTCATAAGCTCTGGAGCATGAGGACACCTGCTGGTTGGTCCTATAGCTGCATCGTAAAAGTAGAAATGACAGTCTGGAATACATGTTATTTACCGTAATGATTTATTCTCAAGGGTAATTATTGACAATGCAAGGTTTTCTATTATGAATGATATTATTGAATATTGGTACTGTCCCCATTGATTTTAATGGTGAGGTATAATGTGATAACACCTATACAAAGCCAGTAGATATGCTATATTGATAATGACACACCCTAATATTGGGATATTATGTCTAGTATAGGTGGGGGTATTGTTATTATAGGGGTTAGGACACACTAGGGTTGTAGCGTGTTATGAGTGTGTCCCCAGATGTATTTTTTATCAAACTTTGTATGTATATTTGTAATTAATGTATAGCATTTAGCAGATTGGGTAATATAAGTACTTTTCTTTTTTATAAGAAAAAGCACTGACTGGGCAATGATTCATTGAGTGTTCTTGTTACGCACCAGTGAGATGGGATTACTAGCCCACATCCCCTCCCCTGAGTAGGCCTTTGACTGCTCTGTGTCGCTCTCCTGAGAGGTTCTACTGTTACTCCACCACTCCCAAGCCCCTGAGCTGTCTCTTGTTTGCTGCTGATGCATTGAACGCATGGAAAGGAGTGAAACGTGTTCTCTTCCCCTTTAAAACCACAAGCCATGACAGAGGAAAGCAAAAGCAGAGAGTCTGCCTAAGCCTGCCTTCAAGTAGCAAAGAACCATTTTATTGGCTTTATATAAACTGTGGGTCAAAGTGAGCACTTGGCTATGCAAACACAATGACAAGGCAAAGGTTTGTGGCTCTTCTCATTCAACAGTAGGAAGGGGGAAGAAGATCACTCTAGTCATCAACCTGCTAATGGTTCTACAGCTCAGGATGCCTAGATCCGAGGTAAAAAAAGAACAAGCATTTGCAATGCAATAGGTCTCGCATTTTTTAGAGCTAGAGCTATTGTCGTTATGAATGTAAATCTTTTTTACTTATGTGTTTTGTGGTGGATGGATGGATGTGATGGCGATTGTGTGTTGTAAAAGGAAGCGTTTTGATTGTGGCTTCTGGTGTACGAGGCTTACTGGGATACAGTGTAAAGAAAGGCTGAATTTCTTTTAGCAAATCGATACTATGCAGTCATTGAGGACACAACGAGAATGTTTTTTTATCTAAAGGTATTTCCTGGTATGGACATATTGAGTCCAAGAGAACAGGAGTCACCTGGTTATTTTTATTTGTGAGTAATTAATAACGTTAATCAGTATGATGGTGCTAATCTTACCTGGTTTCTAACACCACGTTGGGCGGCTGCCTTGAATTTGGTGGGATTACCACCATGGCTGCACAAGAAGAATAAAGAGAAAATCACTGCTTGTAACCGGTAGGTCTGTGGTTGGCGCTAAGATTGCAAGCAAAACACTTCCAAGGTACAGAAACAATTCTTGCTAAGCCTCGATTTGAAACTATTCTGAGCTGAAACCACATTTAACCTGTATGCACCAGTAGAAAGTTACCTGTGGTGATTATTTAATGTGTCAGGGCTTTGTGTGATCACATTAAACTATTCCCCCCAGCAGGCCAGGCTCCAGGACATTCGGAGCCTTAACCCCTATGGGGTTACCTGAGGCCCTCTGGAAGAGGTTCTGACACCTTGGCTGTGCTATATGAGGACAAGAGCAATGTATTGGGGAGGTAAGGGGAAGTTATGGTTGCGTAACACCATAACTTACAAACCTCAATGTTTTTTATGTTTTGGAATGTTAAAGTGTCCATTTGAGTACAGAGGGTAGTTATTTAGACATTTTTTTTGTTTGTAAACAGTTTAACAACCTTTACGGGCAAAAGGTGCCATAGTGTCTTAAAACCATGGACTGAAATGCGACCAGAGTTACTGCCAGTGGCTGAGATTACTTCAAGCACTGCATCGGAAGCTTTCTGACTGAGAATGCGTCATGAAGTCTGACAAATCATCTTTTCTTGCATTTTTCTACGCCTTTGCTCCCCTCTGAGATTAACCACACTCACAGGGGCTGTGGTATGCTACGCGACTATCCTCGCCTTCCCCATGATTTTTCCGTGACGGAGGGCTCATGAATGGCCTGATAACTGCATTGCACCTCCTTATCATAGCCGCAAAAAAACTGTTCAAGTCGTAGCAACAGAGAAGATCGTGGTGGTTGGCGAACTGTGTGTGAATCGTTTCTGAATTACAACGCAATCTGCCTAAGTGGGTCAGCTTCATTTGGAAACTGTTTGTGGACAGGTTATAACAGCAGTCCAAATAAACAAACAAAATATTAACTCTTTCAGTTTCACTCGTCATGCAGATATCTTGAAGACTACTGATTGGATTTCATCAAACCAATAGAAGGAGAATTTTTAGTATGGTTCCACCATTATGCCAAATTTGGTGTAATTACCTTCATCAATGTATGCTGTTGCGAACAGCAAAGGTTATTTTGGAATAAAAATGTGAAATCTACTGTTGGATTACTCGCAATAACGTGTGATGTGGCATTTATCCACTTCAGGATGGCAGGTAGGCGCTAAGCTAGTTCCCCACTGATTTTATTTTGTTTCAGCATGATATTGAGGGCAACGTGCTGAATTAGTAAAATAATGACTGCCAGGGAGATGTCTGGTGAAAGGAGATACCTCGTGGGACCCCACGTCAGGTTCACATAGTTGCAGCAATATGACATAATCGTTCTTCGCTGTATTTACTTATAAAGGATGTAAGCCATACAAGCGGGTCGGTGCGTACTCCAATCAAGATGGGGAGCCTGTCTAGTATCACACCACAGAACCAGCACCAAATCATGGAAAGGAAGCTGAGCTGTTCGAGTGGCACATCGATCCTGCAGTGACTTAGCATTAGTTTCAGTACTTACCTGCAGGATATATTGGTATTTACTTGAATGCATAGGTGTAACCCACTGTGCTCTCACACGTTACCTACAACCAAAACAATACACTTTTTCAGAACAGTTTTTTCAAATGCAACTACAGTTTGTGGCCATAATGTTCTACCTGATGTCGTCAGAAAAGGGCATTATGCCAGATTAACGTTACATGGCATTTACATTTTTTTAATGAGTGACAATTGTGATTTTTTTAAATGTAAATCATAATACTAACTTTCATTCAATAATAAACTATCTCTCTGTTTGAATACCCCATCCCCTGCAAGCACATCTGGTGATATTATATTACAAATATTTTACATTTTGTAGGATACCGAAAACGGGCATCTTCTGACGGTCTGATAGGAAGCGAAAATGTGTTAGCCTCATGAAAGCAAAATCCTGGTACTGTAGCTTTTTTGATCCAGTTTTAAAATGGATTTTTCATCTGCATAACATGGCATTTACCTTGCCTCGTTAATGAACAATTTTGTTAAAGGTACAATGTTTATCTTCGACTGTGGTCACAATACTTGCCCTCTTCTACACAGTATTTTTTGGAGCTGCGATAAAATAAATTATGAGGCAATGTCCTGTGCACCAACCAACTTGATGGGTCAGCTGCCCGGGAAAACTCTCTTCCCTTCTGTCCAGTGTACACAGCTGAAAATCAGTATTTACATAACACACTGCACCCCAGGAGAGTGTGCAGATTCAATTTACTCGCACCTGCAAGTTTGCGCAATTCTGGAAGGGTAACACATAATATTTAAACAGCTTAGTCTCATCCTACATTTGACTATTTGTTGACCTTTTTTTATTACTCGCCAGGACCCCCTTGCACACAGTGAACTCGGCAGAGTACTGTGTCCCAATAGCTGAGTTGGCCGTGGGGTACCATGTGGCTGTAAAGAGGTAAAACGTATCTCCTCCAACAGATGGAGATGGTGTATTAATCACCCATCATTTTCGTGACCACATACAATCACGGCCAGTATAGCCATCTGATTAATTCTATTACTGTATGCAGAGTGACTTGAACTGTTTTCTGGTCCTAAAGAATGCCTAAGATCTCCGGTTGGAGTCCAGCAAAGGCAGAAACATGTTGACCTCTAAGGGGGTATATCTGCTCTGAACCCCTAGTCCTCTCAATTTTTAATCCTATCTAAGGGTACTACTGAATAAAGATATTGAGCCCCTGAGATAGTTTTAACTTTTTCACTTGTTTTGATTCTGCACTCTGCCCTTCACTCACTCACACTGCTTAGTGGCATCCCCCATTTAAAACACCTCAGCTCCTCTCCACCCTCTGCATTCGGTGGGGAGTTGTAACCCACAGCCGGGACCTTGCAGCCCCGATGTGAGGAGGGAGCTCCATGACGAAGCATGTCACCTTCGGGTGAGTGAAGGTTCTCCTCCTAATAAAGGATCACTTTTCCTTATTTAGAATAAACAACCCCTGGTTTAAGTAGAGCGTATCTTTTGTGAGTTTTCCATATATAGATAGGGAGTGATACATTCTCATTTGGGATTGTCTCCTTTGGATCCTTTGTGTGGTTTTGATTTAACCTTTTTTTATTGGCAGGCTAC
Source organism: Calotriton arnoldi (assembly GCA_963921515.1). NCBI lineage: Eukaryota > Metazoa > Chordata > Amphibia > Caudata > Salamandridae > Calotriton > Calotriton arnoldi. Next base: position 147,213 of record CAWUFW010017325.1, on the reverse strand, counting down.
TTCATACAAATAAATGTGTAATAAACCTAGCAATTACTCTCTTCTTTCAGAAAATGAATTATTAGAACATATTTAGAAAATATTTATAGAAAGTATGCGAGGCTAGTCTACAGGAACGTCAAGTAGCACCTCTGTGTCCGATAAAATGGAATTGCATCAGTTTTATGAGGCGCTTGTCAAATATAGAGGGACCCCACTAAACCGGTATGAAACAAATGCGCCGGACTATCTCAGATACTTTGATGCATCTATTAAAGGGGTTGTACATACCACACTGGCATCTACTATGTGGCGTGCACAATTTCGAGAAATACCATTCTTTGTCTACAGCAGTGTGCCTTGTGCCGAAGACAGCTGTGAAGCTTCCAGGTCTGGCTGGTATTTCACCTTTTGTCAATCACTTACTTCCGGTGTCTCTGATGTGGGGAAACCTGCTTCAGTCTATAGACAGGGCCTTCTAATCTCGGGCTCCTCTGTGAGTCTCTGCTCTGCGACGGTCTGCTTCAGCTCGTGCAGCAGGGTTTACTTCTCTCGGGGAAGATCTGCGCCAGCCTGTGAGGGAAGGGGTCACTATGCTCAGTGAACCACTCTCCAACTCTGTGCTGGAAAGGCGGGTGGGGGTGGTTTCTGTTCTCTAACAGCACGGGAGCCTTCTCTCTAGCTCCCGTGTTGTGTAAAGCTCAGTAGAGCGTACAGCCCTGTAGACCCACAAGTTGAAAAGCGCAGTGAGCCTGAACCCAGAAGTAATCCAGACCGGTAGTGCTCCAGACGGAATGTGGCCTCCAAAAGGTGCCAGCCACAACCTGCTCCAAATGGCTGACCAAATCCATGACCTCTCCTCGGCCCTGGGCACACCCAGAGCCGCAGAAGAACAGACAAACACTGCACCAGTCTCCGTGCAAAGCGCACCACCGGCACATACACTCAAGCTAGCACTGGCGCTCTAAAGCGCGTGACAAAACACTCCCCCCAGGGACTGCAACAACACCACAAAATATGCACCAGTTCAACCCCTGCTAAGCGACCCCTGCCTAGCAGGGCCGGGATCCCAGAGGAATGCACGCAAACACCCACGCCCCTCCCCACGATAGGATAGGTTTGTAAAACAAGCATACAACATCAAGGGTATTTGCATTAAAGCATAAGGCAAAACAAACTGGATGAAAAAATCAATAAAAAAAGTTCTCTCTAACAGGAAGAAAAAGATGTTACGCATAAGTAGACTGTTCTTTACCAGTGCTCCTGAGCCTTGAAAGGAAGTGAGGTAACGGCTACCGGACGAGACAGGAGGCTTCAAAGACGAGCGACGCTGGAGAGAACTAATGGTAAGTATGAGGTGGGAATAGAGTGGTTTTATTGATTACAGCAGGTCTTACAGCACCGCATGCACTGCTATGCTCGACCTAAAAAGTGCTGGATAGCGGGAAGGGGTACTGCATGAATGCTGCTGAAAGGCCAGCTAAGCTGGATGAGCGGGAACAAGGGGTAAGGCGTCTGCTGCAGATCCCACACAAAACCTGAAGATTTGAAATGGAGAATGAAAAATAAGCGGCCCCTTAAAATGATTTTCTTCTGACAGCATTTTGGTGTTTTAAAAGAAAGTGTCAAATATTGTCTATGCCTTAGTGAGGTAACGTTATAGCACAGCACTCTCACTCGAAAAATAGTTCCAGCACCACTGGGAGAGGCCGACATTTAAAGTGTGGGTGTGTCTTTCCCGAATTCTTAACTTCACTCCCCCAGTTTTAAAAACTTTATTTCAGCAGTTGATTTTTTTCTTACCAAATGGTCAGATTGCAAACATGAGAAGACCAGCAGTAATCCAGTTAATTGGTTTACACACCTGAGAAGACCAGCAGTAATCCAGTTAATTGGTTTCACCTTTAATTCAGCTGATTTAGTGCACATATTTATAGTATTAAAAGTGAGACTATGTAATAGTGATAAGTGTTGTATGATATTGCTGCTGACATGTCGAGACTAAAATTTATAGAGAAAAATAAGCCCATCTGCCCAACTGCAGATTTACAGTACCAGATTCAAAGGACTTTAGAGTTTAGTCAGTCGTAGGGGTGGAATGACTGTGACTAGTGGGCAAAGTCACTCATTAGGGGGGAAGCAGACATCAGTGCAGTGAGGTGAATCATATCATTCATCAGTAGGAGTGGGTGTAACTCTTGTAATTTGCTGTAGCATAATTACCCAAAATGACAGCAAAATGACACTTGATTACGCGCAATTATACGAGTAGCATAACCCAGCATTTAGCACAATTTTTTTAGTGCAAATGCACCCTCATACGTCGCTAAATACAACAGAGCATGAACAGCAGCAGCTGCTCACTCTCGCTAAATTTGTTGTTCTCATCCTCCTGCAGTAGGATTTTTGTGTCAAATTACTTTTAATTAGGCAAACGGGCATAATCGTGTAATTTTCGGTAATTCCTTGTCAAAAGAGTAGCACTGAATTTCTGGAATTACTCCAATTGCTCTGGCATATTTAAAATTTCATTTCAACAGCTCTGACTGCCTTTCCCAGCCACTTCCGAACCATTTCTTAGTACTTGTGCTTAATATGTCACTATTTCCACTTCAGACAGAAAGATAGGTGCTCCCTAGCTTAACAATTGTTATTTAAGTTTCTTTCTTTGTGGGGCATATTCTCAAGGACTTACCGCCGATTTATCGGCACTTTAGCTCCGCAAAAGTGGCGATAGATTTATCGCCCTATTCTCAAGCTGGTGCAAACTGCCGATATCGCCAGTTATCCAGCGATAGATGCCGCAAAAAACATCGCCACGGATGAGAGCAACAACTAACGCTAATCATATGCAGAGTAGGCGTTCCCGTGCAAAAACACACGAAAACACCACTTCGTGATATTCTCAACGACCAGTCAGATCTGCGATGCGATCCAAAAACAGGCAATAAGGCGCATTAGCAGCAGCGATTTAACACCTGCCTTTTACTGGTGTTAAGCAGGACGACAACCTGCAGTATGAAAGGGAGCCCAGCCCAGAGCCACATCTGAAGACCAACAGATGCCATGGAGCCAATGATCATGCAGCATGGAGACCCAAGAGGGCCACAACACCCACTGCCACCACCCCCAGGACCCCCCACCCAAACCCCCCCCCTGGACTACCACCTAGGCATCGCAGAAGAAGACAGCTGACCTTCCGAAAACGGCATGGTCCCTCAGCCACACAATTGCAGAATGTGGGGAGAGGTGGGAACCAAGTATGTGTATAGGAGGCAAGACACCCATGAAAAAGAATGTACACAATGCCAAGTGTGGCGGTGATGTGCTGGACAGACTTCAGTATGCAGAGCACAGACATGTCCATGTGGACATATACTGCTGGTGTATGTAGTGTTGTGGACAGTGGACGTAACCATGTTACCCCAGGAAGTGGGGAAGACCTCGGTCACGTAGCTGTGTCCCCCCCCTGTAAGCGTAAGCGGAGTGGGCTGGGCCGGCGTACGCCAGTCCAGCGTAGGAGTGTGAATAAATAGGCCGGGGCTCCGTGCGTGGTTCACATCCGGGATGGCCAACGCGTCTGCCAGGGAGGCGCCCCTCACCCTGCCACGAGTCCGCCGCCATTACCGCCAGCCCCTTCAGCCGATCGCTGGCTCCCCCGACACTGGCCCCCAGCGCACCCAGCGACACAGCACCGGGGAGTTATGTGTGTGCTGACTACTGTCTGCGGCCTACACTGCGGTCAGCAGGGCTCACAATTCAAACTGAGTCTTGATTTATTCATGGCGCAGTCCAGTAGGCAACAGACATTGCTTCCAGTGCGGCCCGCCCGGACGACGCATCATCGCTGACTGCACTCCCGCTGAGCGCTACAGGTGCCACCAACTCTGTGCAGCTCAAGTCAACGCCACATGGCTGTGTGCCCTTGCTGACCGCTGCCTCCGGCCTACACTGCGGTCAGCAGGGCTCACAAATCAAATCCAATCCTGACCTGCAAGGACACGCCATCATCGCTGGCTGCACACCCGCTGAGCGCTTCAGGTGCCATTAACTCAGTGCACCACAAGTCATCGCCACGTGCCTGTGGGCCCTTGCTGACCGCTGCCTCTGGCCTACACTGTGGTCAGCAGGGCTCACAAATCAAATCCAATCCTGACCTGCAAGGACACACCATCATCGCTGACTGCACACCCGCTGAGCGCTTCAGGCGCCACTAACTCAGTGCACCACAAGTCATCACCACATGCCTGTGGGCCCTTGCTGACCGCTGCCTCCGGCCTACACTGCGGTCAGCAGGGCTCACAAATCAAATCCAATCCTGACCTGCAAGGACACGCCATCATCTCTGGCTGCACACCCGCTGAGCGCTTCAGGTGCCACTAACTCTGTGCAGCTCAAGTCAACGCCACGTGGCTGTGGGCCCTCGCTGACCGCTGCCTCCGGCCTACACTGCGGTCAGCAGGGCTCACAATTCGAATCCAGTGTTGATTTATTAATGGCGCAGGCCAGTAGGCAACAGACATTGCTTCCAGTGCGGCCCGCCCGGACGACGCATCATCGCAGGCTGCGCACCCGCTGAGCGCTTCAGGTGCCACTAACTCAGTGCACCACAACACATGGACCCTTTATGATTGAGTTTTGTGCTGTGGACAGCTCACACAACAATGTCACCTCAGGCAGTGGGGAAGACCTGGGACGATGATGATGAAGATAGGCAGGTTTACCACACCCCACTGCAGCTGCAGCAGGAATATCCCGAAGGGACACAATGATTAACAATTACTTCACATGAACACGCTCATCTCTGGTGCCCCTACCTCAGTGCAGCTCAAGTCATCGCCACGTGGCGGTAGGCCCGTGCCGGCCGCAGTGCATCCGGTGCCACTAACTCAGTGCACCACAAGTCATGGATCCTTTATGATTGAATCTTTTGTGTGTGATTCCAGATCTGGTGCCCCTACCTCAGTGCACTGCAAGTCATGGACCCTTTATGATTGAATCTTTTGTGTGTGATTCCAGATCTGGTGCCCCTACCTCAGTGCACTGCAAGTCATGGACCCTTTATGATTGAATCTGTGTGTGTGATCCAAAGATCACTGTTCTAGTTGTTGCCAGCACCAACCACTCCCTGAGGGCTGGCTTACACTCACCCCACACCCATCCAGCACAGGCATCACTGGACATGTGACCCTGGGAATTAAAAGTGGCCGGGCTCACGTGCCCGTAGCCAGTTCCACTATCTATCTAAGTGTGTCCGTGTGGTCATTATGTATGCATGATGGGCCCGGGCCCTACCACATTACCTTGTGCTGTGGACAGCGGATGCAACCATGTCACCTCAGGCAGTGGCTAAGACCTTGGACATGTAGCTTTGTCGTCCCCCCCTGTAAGCGTAAGCGGAGTGGGCTGGGCCAGCGTATGCCAGTCCAGCGTAGGGGTGTGAAGATTTTGCCCGGGGCTCTGGGCGTGGTTCAGTTCTGGCCTGGACAAGGAAGTAACTAATGTGTGTGTCTCTGTTGTAGTGTTGGCGCCACCCTGCCCGCAATTGACAATGTTGCAATGTAGCATGCACCCTGAGGGCAGGCTCACACGAACGGAGAAATGAAGGAGCGCAAGACCGCTCTGGGTCTTGGCTCATACATGCCAAGTGTTGTGTGTATCTGTAATGCCGCAGCAAGAGCCAGATGCCTAGACCTACTCGCAGCGCAAGTTCAGCCACGCATGGACGCTACATCTGTGTCTGCCCTATCCTTACCATAGGCCTACACTCACGTGGCTGCCCACCTTCAACGGCCAACATCACAGTGTCGTTGTCAGGCTTGTGGACATGCACAGACAGGCATGACAATGGTGTGCCGTAGGAGTGCAAGTGATGCAACCGTGCTGTGCACACAAGTAAATAGGCTTGGGGGAGGGAGGAGCAGCTGTGAGGCAACGTAACACACAGTGATGCCGCACATTTGCCACATGCAAGACATGTCAAACATGAATCCCAAAGTCGCACACATCCCACCACACCCCCAACAAGCCACATCACAATTCCTGAATGCAATCAGATGACAAACTAACACTAAGGATGAAAGCTCCTTAGTCTGAACTATCAGGCGGAAGCACATCTGCACCTCCGAACTCGGAATTGCATGTGCCCAGCACCCCCTGACAGATACTGTAGCAGCTGATGCCGACTCCCACACTACGCACAGCCCGATGAAAGCCCAACGTATACACACCCCACAAACAGAAGTCCTTGCACGAAGTTATCTTGCATGGAATGGCCTTCACACTTACTCTCACACCATCCCAGGCGTACAACCGTTGCACACTAAAACAACTCATTGATCCGAGCTGTGGCATTTCATCCACAGTACTGGCGCAGGTCAGAACAGTGCCGCTTCAACCAGAGCCACTAACGCAATGGCAGAACATCCCGGCCACATGCACAACCCCTGTCACGTGGAACTGTACCGTGCACGTATGCTGCATTTACTGGGGGCACTGCCATTGGCAGTGCTGCGGATCAGTTGCCGGCTAAGCTTCCGCCTTGCCAACGTCACCTGCGTTCAGCTTGTGTTGCATTGTCGATCGTGCATATTCGAGTGGTCCATGGATGTCTGCCTATCCAACAGGACGGTAGCTGAACTGGATTTTGACATGTGTGTGCGCCCCCTGTTGGCCCACGACCAGGAGTGTCACCGTGATACCCGTTTATGGGATGCCTTGATACTTGGCATACATGCTGGCAGCTGGACCTGGGAGATTGCACAAATCCTCGTGTGCAGTGACCACATTGAACCCCTCCCCTATTGGGCTGTAGTGCTAATTGGTGAAAGGGGGTGGACGCAGCACATCTGTCCGGACCTGCTAATGGATCGCCTCACCGTCCTGTTTGATGAAGTCGACAACGACCTCATGTTGGAAATGATAGCCTACGAAGCTGCAATCGCTTTCATGGACGAATAACTACGTACCTGCAGCCACAACAGATTGGAACCCATTGCACATGTCCCAACACCTTGTTGCATCTTGGAGATCTGGTCACATATCCCACGACAACAGTGGACATGGCTGCATTCGCCTGGATTCCGAATACATGAGCGGACAACAACGCGGGTCAACACACACCTGTGAAAGGTGAGGCACTCCCCCGGAGTGGACAGCGGCGCTTGGCAACGTTCCTCATTATGACATACTGCTGCATTGGTCTGCATGTTGTGGCACTTATCTTGCCCGTACTGACACGCATATGCTAATAAAGTCTACGCACCTTCACTTGTATTCAACTGTGATGAGTGTTGATTTGAATGACAATGTGTGTCTCACTGCCTATCTTGGTCACAGCCATACATGCGCATTGATAGCATTACCCAGGGAGTACCTTTTTGTGGAATCACTGTCCCTACATTCATCCATACTTTCATACTTGATTGAGCATAGCCATGACACATCTGTGTGAATTAGAATGTTTTATTCACATTCAGTGGAGTGTTGAAGCTGGACCAGTACAGGGCCATGCAAACCCTACTTTACATTGTTGCCCCGTGGAGGGCCAGCCAGAGTCCTTTAGGGATTGACAAGTTCATCGGGAGTGGAAGATTTCAGTCCGCAGTGTGATTGCTGTGTCATTGGTAACCAAACAAAATATGGCAGTCCATGTCGAGGTCCAAGGTGAGTGTCGCTGAGTGTATCGGGGGACAGTGGAAGGTGTTATTCCAGGGCATGATGCAGAGGGCAGAACCAAGCTGAAACCGGCCATATGGCGGAGATGAATGCTACCACTTCATTCTTACCACAAAGCCAGATTCATCATCATCTTCGTCCTCTGATATGTCCGGTGCCTCACATGCGGGTGGTGGTGTTTTGTCTGCATCACTGTGTGGCAGTGACACATCAGGGGCCGGAGGTGGAATGTCTTCCGCACTGTGTGGCACTGACACTTCAGGGGGCGGAGATGTGGATGGAGTAGTAGCAGCAGCATTCATCTGCGCCAAGCCTTGTGGTGGCAATGCCATGACGAGGATCTGCAGGGCATGGAAGATCACAGCTACATCTGGCTGGTGTGCAGCCGTGGCAAACATTCTTTCCGCCTGAATCCGCTCCAAGCTCACCATCATTCTCCTTATGTGTCCCAACTCCCGGCTTACATCACTGGAGCCACTCTGACTAGACAGTTGTTCTTGGCTCAGAGTCATGACTCCAGCAATGTCGGCCATGGATTGTTGGAGAGCATGGAGCGGACAGTGGGTGTCCATTAGGGACTGTAAGGCATCCCTGATGGGACTTAGACACCCACGTATGGCATCTAGTTTGGCTGCCATGAGGTCGAACCCCACCCGCAGTTGGTCAGCCAGCTTCTACTGGCACCCTAACACACGGCGTTGGAATGCCATGTGTTGGTCGTGGGGGTCCTGGGAGACAGCCGTGGTGGTGGGTGCTTCCTGCTGTGTGGTCTGTGTAGGGGGTGGGGTCTCATCGATGCAGCTGGGCTGCCCTGCTCCTGGAGGTGGGGTGCCGGAGCTGTCCATGAGCTGTTCGAGGACGTCGGTGTAGATGTTGGGGAGGTCCTCTTCATCATCAGTGTTGTGTTGTTGGGTCTGCTCTGCAGGAGGTGTTGATTCTCCCTCTGCAATATGAAGGGGAGATGCAGATTGACATTGTGTTCACATGTATGTTCACCCATTGTACAAGTTTACTGTCAGACTGCATGACAATGTACATTGTGACTGTTTGTGAGGAGATGCCAATTTGATGCTGGACAGTTGACATTTCTACACCATCAGGGATGTGAGGTTGTACTTGTACATTATCATCTCACAGTTTCCTGCTATGCCACATGCGAATGGCCATTTTCTACACACAAGCGGCAGCAGTTGTGTCCTCTGTTCTGTTGTGTAGATGTTGCAGTTTCTACCACATTGTTGTCAATGTCGAGGTGCTCTGATTCTTATGTGTGTGTGCTGTATTGTGGGTGAGTTGCCCCTTCAGCTCTGATTTTGCTGGCCCTTATCCCTTTCAGGCGGTGTGCCTTTCACTTCTGTGCTTATACAGTGCTGAGATGTTGCAGACTTGGGTAAATTGGGCTCTTGGTCGGAGTTGTGACTCTTGGGCATGGTTTGTCTGCAGATGTGCTATACTTAATTGTGCATGTGTGCCATTGTGCCCATCTCCCCCCGTCCCCCCAGTCCCTGGTCGTTACTCACCCTGTTGCTGTTGGCTCAGGTCATGTTGTGCAGTGTCTGGTCCCCCAACTCCTGCCACCATCTCCCCAATGATGGTCCCAGGCTGGTCCTCCGTGGGGCTTGTGGGGTTCTGGTTGTCCTCTGTACTTGCTCCGGCTACCTTCATGGTGCTTCGCAGTTGTTTGTGTCTTGGTTGTGCTTTTGGTTGACGCTTTTATAGTGATTTTACCCGCCTGACGTGTGTGACTTGCAGGCCTGTCGCTGCTTATCACGGAATTTTTTATCGCAGTTGGGCACATCGCAACTTTTTTCACGTTCGGGTTTAGATTTTTATCGCGTCCAGATAATTTTATCGCGGACATTTGACGCGTTATCGGGAAACTATCGCATGTTTCCGCCGTGTTGTGAATACGACGTTAACACAGAGTTATTTTCCCGCGATAGACGGCGATATGAAAAATTGCGTTAACCTATTTTGGCGATGATTATCGCACGTTCTTGAGAATATCCCCCTGTGTTGTTTCTAGATGTGGCAATGGAACTCCATGTCCTATCGAGATTAAGGAGGCCCTACTTGTTTATTAGATCTGGCATTCCTGGTGTGATTTTCCCCTAACTTTTTGCATTCATACGTCTTGTTTTGCTGACTTAGGTTTTGCTGGCCTTAGGACTCTGCACTGCTAACCAGTGCTAAAGTGTCTGTACTCTCTCTTTAAAACATGGTAAGATTGGTGTATGCCCAATTGGCACGTTTAATTTACTTGTAAGCCCTTAGTAAAGTGGCTCTATCTGTGCCCAGGGCCTGCAGCACTGATTGTGCCACCCACTTAAGTAGCACTTTAAACATTGCTTAGGCCTGCCATTGCTGACTGTGTGTGCTGTATTATACTGCCATGTCGACCTGACAAATTATACCTTTTGCCATACCTAATCCTTGCTTTTTAATACATATAAGGTACCCCTAGAATAGGCCCTGGACAGCCCAGAGAGCAGGGTGCAATGTATTTAAAATGATGGACATGTACTTTTAAGCTTTGCATGTCCTGATAGTGAAAAACTTCTAAAGCTGTTTTTCATTACTGCAAGATCTACCTCTCCCATAGGATAACATTTGAATTGCCTTATTACATTTTATAATTGTAATTTCCAAATGGGGATAGGTACCCAGTTCATATTTGGTGTCTTTGGAATTGTAATGAAAAAAACGTAACTTATGGTGAAGTCAGATTCTAAATTACAATCTTGAAAATGACACTTTTAGAAAGTTAGCATTTTCCTGCCTTGGCCATTTGGTGCCAGCAGTCTTTCTCTGTGTCACATGACTGGGTGTAGTTCACAGTTGGGCTGTGTGTATTCCTTCTAGACTGCCACACACAATGGGGAGCTTAGGTGTGACTGGATGGGCCATCACTGGCAGGATGGGTGGGAGAGCTGGGCCCAGCCCCACTTACACTTGAATAGGCTGTGTTCTGCCTCCACAAAAATACCTTTGTAAATCAAGCCCTGTGTATCCAATCCAGAACCTTTTTTTTTTAAGTCGGTGTTATTAAATGTATTGGTTAAATGAATCGTAGGAATATTTTAGCTCCAAGAAAACACTTGTGTTCCTCAGCATCCATGGACAAGCTATATAGAAAAATTGAAACTAGTTTCATATTTCTGATTTCAACGGAAATATGTCTCCACATTTCAATAAATGACAAAATAGAAGGAAAAAAATACACATTTTAGTTGTTAATTTTGCTATCCATATATTCTCATGATGTCTCAATTTAGTTTCCAGTATTCCTATTAATTAATGCCCATTAAACCCCTTTTTTGCTTAATTATTTTACAGTGCTCAGCTATCTACAAATTTATTGTTCTAATAATTTCTTCCATGTAATTAATCAATGTAAGAAGCACACAGATGTCTTAAGAAATGTCCTAGTTAAAGTGATACATGTACAAATTTACTATTTCTAGACAAGCACCATTGCCTCACTAGATGTAAAAAGATGACCGAACCATGCGCTGTTGCAAATTTACATTACAAATTGCGGGCACATCATGATCAACACTAAGCCTACAATAAATGTGTAAGAAGTGAGTCTTTTCTCTTTCTAAAATCCATATGATCACATGAAAAAGTGGAGAAATTGCATTTTCTAACAAAAAGTCCTTCAGCTAAGGTGATCTTTAGAGGTAGAAAAATGGAGTTTAAGAAGCGGTGTGCGCTGAACATAGAGGGCCTTTGCGAAATGCAAAAGCAAACTTTTCAAAAGTTTAAGTACTGACAAAAACTGAAATCACTTACAACTGCCTCAGTCTCAGAACAGCTGCGGAGATGGAGTAGAAAAGACAATCTGTCTTAGAGACAATACAGCCACATTGAGAACCGCCACCTGTTTTATTGCTGTTTCAGAGATGCTACTCTCTAGTCAGACAAAGCAATAATCACATCCAACTGGTATCTGTGTTGTTACAGAAAAAATGAAACATCCTGCTATTTGACAATTCCGAAATGCTGAAATTGAAGCTCGCTATGAAATGCGATTTTCTGAATGCTCTAAGAATGTCGACAACTGTGTGACTGAACAATATGATATTCTAAATCAAAAAGTGGAAAAAACATTTTGCATAGTTCACCAAATGTTGCGGAAAGATTGAGAAATCTAACTTCCTATTAGATCCAAAGTCAAACACACAGTAGCGGATGCTACCGGATGGGGGTGGTGGGGTGGCGGCGGAGGGGGTGGGGAGTGAATGAAAAAAAGGACTTACCTGCAAAGGCCGGCCGCCGCCTCTCCTACATCCTCCTCCTCTTCCTTCTTCCTGTCCTGGTGGCAGCAGGAAGCACCCGGGCACATAGGCTCCCTTGAGCCAATCATAATGCTGCAATGCAGCGTTGTGATTGGTCTGAATGCCGTGGTTCAGTGCTAAAACAGGGAAAGGGAGCCTGTGCATGTTCCTCACCAGGCTGTGTAATGCAGTCTGGTGGGGAACATGCAAAGTGCGCATGACTGTTTGTCCGGCCCTCTTAAACCGGCATGAGCACTTAGGGAGTTCAAACCACTCCTCCCCCTGCTCTGGCCAGCCCCGCCCTGCCCCGCCATGACTGCAATAGGAAAAACAAAATGATAATGTTACTTTATCATTTGATTTTTTATTTTGAGCAGTGGGGCGACGCTCCTCTGCCTTAGCGGAGGAGCTGCCACTGCAAACACATTTTTCAGACATGGCCTACCTGAACGTGGCCCTAATGTTCCAATTCTGTTTTAGATGTAAAAGACACAAACATAAAAATGAGGTAATTATATCCAGTCTCATGCTTTTTCAATGAGATCCAGGAAGGTCAGGAAGAACTGCTTTATCAAGATAACACAGCAAATTTGCTTAAACCTGAAATAGTCAGATTGTACAAACTTGGTCCTTAAAGTCCACCACTAAGGGAGCAGTGAGCCGGATGTACTAAGCTATTATGTGGTTGCATACCTCGTGATTCATAAAATTTGTGGATTCGAACCTCAAAATGGCTTTTTGATATACTGAATCACAAAATGGATTTAGAAATAGAATCACTGAATAGTAATTACAGAAGGTGCCAGTTTAGGATGACTATTCCATATTACAATTTGGTAAAAGTTGTATTAATGGTTGGTGACTAGAATTCTGGTTGCAAACTATTCAATGAAATTAAGGACTCCTCATAAGAGATAGTAACTCATTCGCATTTCCCTTTGGGACCCCTTCCCAATAATTATTATTAATAATATTTTGTTGAAAAGTAGTCAGTGTTTAATGGGCCCACTGATGAAAGTCAAACCTTTTTAAATACATCCTAGAACAAGCATTGGCAAAGCCAATAGGTCAAGCAATGAGTATTCACCTCTTTGTATGGAGACAGAACACATCCTATTCAAGTGTAAGTGGGGCTGGGTCCAGCTCCTCCCACCCATCCTGCCAGTGATGGCCCATCCACCACACCTAAGCTCCCTATCCTTATCTTGTCTAGGAGGAATCCATAAAGCTCAACTGTCAGCTACACCTAGTCATGTGACCCAGAGACAAGCTGCAGCACTAAATGGCTAAGGCAAAAACAATCCAACTTTCTAAAAGTGGCATTTTTAGAACTGCAATTTAAAATCCAACTTCACAATAAGTTAGGAATTCAAATTGTGATTCCAGAGACACCAAACATGAAGGGGTTACCTGTTCCCATTTGGAAATTATACTTATAAAATGTAATAAGGTAATTCCAATGTTATCCTAGTTAGGCCTTGCAGTAATGAAACATAAATTTAAGGGTTTTTCACAACCAGGACATGTAAAGATTAAAAGTAAATGCACAACCTTTTAAATACACTGCACCCTGCCCTTGGGGCTGTCCAGGGCCTATCTTAGGGGTGATGTATATGTATTAAAAAGGAATGTTTGGGCCTGGCAAAAAAGGTTTATTCTGCCATGTAGAAATGGCAGTTTAAAACTGCATATTTTACAAAAACAAGGGAACCCAAGCAATATGGAAGGGACCTTGGGTGTGAATATTTACAAAGGAACAGTGGTCCCTCACAGCATAGAATCATAACTGTGTTTACACAGAAATACAATGATGTCTATGGTCATATATCCAGAAGGAAATTATAATTTTTGGGGGAAAATGCAAAAAGGAAATACAAGTGGGACAATTTACAACAACAAAAATTCTTTTGAGTTACCAAACTCAGGCATTGCGCATATTGGCCGTGAAACAATTTAGTGATTAGGCCAAAGAATATACATGAAAGTACCATAGCACATATTAATAACAAAAAATATAGGTTTGTGTCAAGGTGCTGAAGTCAACGACGTTTCAAATCCTTAGCAAGATAATGGGATCATCAGAATATAGCAATTGATACCTGAGAAGAGTGCCTGCAAAGGGGTTAGTAGGGCCGGTCCCTCATGAAGTAATTGTAAGGATTCCCAGTCACGAATGTTCCGATCCGTTCTAATTAAATCTTGCACTGGGCACCAGCAATTTATTATGGGCTACCACTGCCATCAAGGAAGCACAATATGTATTAAAGTTACAGGTCCTGGGCACAGTTAGTGTCGCTATACTAGGGACCTACAGGTAAATTAAAGATGCCAATTGGGTATAAGCCAATATACCCATGATTTAGGTAAGGAGCACACACACTTTAGCAGTAGTTAGAGTGCTAAGACCAGCAAAACCGAAGGCAGCAAAAACAGGAGGGCTGAAGGCAATACGTTAGTGGAAAACTACTCCAAGGCTGCCAGGTCTAACCAAGAGGCACCCTTGGGGGAATAAAAGCCCACTCTACCAGAGGTATGGCGGCTTTGTGGCCTGATTGGTCTTGAGTTCCTATTAGAAAGATCTGCAGAGCCGCGACGTGGTCCTCTCCTTCCACCTTCGTCTCGTATTATGGATTAGATGTTGCACAAGGATCTGAGTTGACTTTCGGCTCACAGTTATTAAAGGGTTCTATGTCTGCTTAAAAGCGGTTTTCTTTTTTTATCCAGTTTATTTTCACCAGAGAGGTGTTTGTTTATTTATTTTTTATATTTCTTTATGTTCCTTTAGGGGGTTTGTAGGGGAATTTAAAGAGCATTTAACATTCCAGTGTTAAAGAATTGTTTATGATTGAATGACAATAAATTCCTCCCATTTATTTGTGTTTTCGTGTATTCTTTCTGGGGCTGCTGAAAGAAGTTTTGCTTTTTCATAACTCAGGGAGTAATAAATGATCTGAGTACAGAAGAGGAGGTAATTCTTGGATTACTTACCTGTAATCTTCAGTACTCTGATTTGTCCTAACTTATCGCATTACCTATGACCCTCCCATCCCACCCTGTTCTTTCATCAGCTCTTTTTTGGGGGCTTAATATAGAAACAGGGAGAAATAGGGTAAGGGGAGAGCTTTATGGAACATCCTTTGACCCTATATTGGAAAGGGAAAACAGCTTTGCAGAAGTGACTGCTGGGGAGTGAATGGACACACTCACGCAATGAGTAAGGAATGGGACGAGTAAGGAAGAATCGGAGTAAAGAAGAATACTGGCTAATAATCTGAGAAAAGCAAATCAAAAGTCTGCCCTCACATAAAATCCAATATTGTGAACCCAAAGCATGTAAATTCTTAGATAATTCATAAAATCTTCAACCCTTAGTGACCCAAACTTCCTAACCCAAAAAATCACGGATATGACTTCAGTTTTGTGGTTATGGTTATTTATTTGCTATTGCAATCCGACCTATCTCATGAATATTGTTGAAGTAGGTTTCAAATTGCAACTCACCTGAACACCTGGATTGAAGGCCAACCCTGGAATGATGATCTGGTAGGGTAAGCAGATCACAGTGTCTGTGAACACCTTTAAATAAAGGTTTTCTTTCAACTCTGGCCCATTCTTAGGTCTGGCGTTAGCCAAGACCTTTTGATCTCACTGAAATATGTATAAGATACTTACATATAGGGGCTTTATAACACTTCTCTCCATCCATTGGTCTGTTGTTGTGTCATTCACATTTTGCTTCCGCCCACTACAGCATACAACATTGGGCAATGGGTCAGCCTACTTAAGCCACTGGTTAACTTCACTTTGAGTGACTTCATTTTGCTCTCTCACAAGGAGCTCATTCACACACAAGCTTGTTTCCTTCAGTGCCAAATTTTTTGTTGTTACTTTATAATTATTACTTAAGTGTAGCCTTTGTGTTAGCCTGATGTGATAGCAGGACACTTCTAATGCAGATTACAACTTTATCCTATGCCTTTTTTTGCCAATGCTATTGTAAATTCCTTTTCTTTTCTGAATGCTGCTATTTCACACCATACCAGATTGTGTCAATTTGAAACTTCTGTATTAAGGTTTCCTCTCCTTACTTTTTTCTTTCTCTCCTTTCTTTTTTTCTGTCTTTCTTTCTTTCTTTTTTCTTTTGCTCTTTCTTGCTTTCTTTTTTGCTGTCTCCTTTTCCCCTTATTTCTTTCCTTCTTTCTTGCTTTCCTTCTTGTTTTTTCTTTCTATCTTTCCTTCTTTCTTTATTCTTTCCTTTCTTTTTTGCCTTCTTTCTGGATTTCTCTCTTTCATTCATTTCTTTCCTTCTTGTCAACATTTTGCTTTCTTTTTTCTTGTTTTCTGTCTTTCATTCTTTTTCTTTGCTTTCCTACTTTGCTTTCTTTGTTTCTTTATTTCTTTCTCAAAGGCAAGAAGTTTGTGGCCAATGTCAGACTGACTGGCATTTTTAGGTCTGTGTGGCATGTTGATGTTACTAAAATTATGTGTATAACATAGTTACTTATATAGGTCTGCTAGACTTCATCCATTAGTCTGTGGTTGATGTAAATCAGATTTTTCTTCCACCCACTCCAGTATGCATTAAGGGGCAGCGTATCAGCCCACTTCAGCCTATGATTGACTTTACTGCAATTTACAGCATGCCACCCTATCAGAAGAAGCACATCTACACACACAGTAATTCCCTTTAGCACTGTAGCTAATCTCGAGCTGGGGCCATGGAAGCAGGGCACCTGTGTACTTCAAAGGCATGACTCTAGAAGCTTCTCCTCACTTCAAAGGCACAACTGTGTGCAAATACTGTACCACAGACACCAACTCTTCAGTACACTTTGGGACTGTGGATACTCTTCCAGGAAGAAGGACTCCTGTGCTGCTACAAGGTCTGCCACTCTGCTGGACTGTTGCTCTGACGTAACTGCTGACCTGCTGTGCTGACCTGCTGCCCTCTTGCCTGAGGGAGAAGGATTGGACCTGCAACTTCATCTCGGACCCAGGACCACAGAGTGACTCCAAGGGCTAGCCTATTGGCCTCCTGATGTGAGCCACAGCGACATACAAGGCTCCCCAACATCCTGCACCAGTCCTTGGACACAACTGCAGTGAGCTCCTGACCCCAAGTGGTGTTTCTCAGGTCCTGGACCCTTGGTGTGGCTGCCGAGCACTGAAATCAAGCTTTTCGGCTCTTCATGACAGCGAAAGAGCCTGTTTGCACCGAGACCTCGTAGCTCACACTGCAGATCAGCTCAAGTCTCTGTCAGCCTGATGCTTCACACTGCAGCATTGACTGCTTGCGGGCACCACCACAGTGACGCTCTAGCAAAGTCCGCCTGCAATGTCTGCCAGCTCCTCGTGCTTCACTGACAGCCTGCTGCGTAAAACTCTCCCTGCTTCTCACAGCCCTCTGCAAGGTGAACAGGACTTTTAGCACAAACTTGAGAAGCTAAACCTTCAGCAGGACTAACCTGGGACTGTACCCGACCTGTGGTCGATTGCTGTCAACCTGACATTTTTGAATTTTTGACTTGGCCCAGCGTGAGCAGATATTCCGAGTTGGCACTTTGTGCTCTACTAATTGGATTTTTGTCGTTTTGGTCTTGTTTTATTATTACATTTAGCCCTATTTTTCTAACTTGGTGTGGGATCTTTTTGTGTGGTGTTTCACTGTTTTACTGTTTGAAGTTTTGCACAAATACTTTACACATCGCCTCTGAGTTAAGCCTGACTGCTCTGTGCCAAGCTACCAGGTGGTTGAGCACAGATTAATTTGGTGTTTGCTTGTGCCTTACCATTACTCGGATTGTGGTTGCTGCTTGACAAGGGCTCACACCCCAGTCAACAAGTAACACAATGTCTCATACTGGTGGTATGTCTTTACCCTCTGATAGGTAAGCTGAAAAGATAACCATCTTCACCCATCTGGTTAGGGAGGAGGAAGATGACTTTTCTTCTCTCTTCACAGGACCAGAATTTACAAAGTTAATTTCTAAAGTCAGTTGATCTAGAGAGATGCATTTTAAGAGCTCTAACTAATGCCCAAGAGAAGAATTAAAGGGTCAGACTCATCTTTTTTCTGATGTAACATAGGTGGAACTATCTCCTGGTCTCTGTAGAATGCTGAATTGATTTTTTGCAAGAATCTAGTATTCAGGGACAGAAACTACCCTACTGTCAAATACTCTCAAGCGTATGTGACGGCATTCAAGATTATTTAGCTCCCCAGATGCCTTGCAGTGCTCCTAGCTTCTGCCAAGTGCATTGTGGTTTACTGCATGCTTAGCTCACAATAATGCACACGAAGAATGATAAGGCCTTGACAGAATCGCCTGAGTATAGTGGCAACGGAGGGCCTGAGGGTTACACAGGCACTACAGATACGTCTCTGGCAACTACGTTATTGGAGCAATCACATCGGTTCGATGAACTTTTGACCATTGGGCTGGACATCGAATCCACCCTAGAGCAAAAGATCGACGCCCTGAGGCCTCATGTGGGAGGATCATAAGAAACTGAAGGAGCAGGTCGATAGTGCGGAATCCACGCTGGCCACCCTTGGGCCCACAGTCACAGAGGCCGGGAAGCACCTTCAGGCTTTACAAGATGAGATCAACTACCTCAGGAGAAGGGTGTATGATTAGGAAGGAAGATCGAGGTGCAATAACGTGAGGATTGTGGGCCTCCTGGAACAAGCAGAAGGCCAGAGCATGAACTGTACCTTCAAGAGTATTTTGCAAATACAATTTTACAAGGTAAACATTTGACCTTCTTCTCTGTTGAACGTGCCATACCCTTAGATAAGTATCATTGTAGGCCAATGTGGGGGGAGGAAAACACTGGAAACCAAGAGGCAATGCAGTTTTCGCATTTGTTGCTAGGGTCAGTACCCATATGCCACAGATGAGACCATTGAGCAAGCCCTGATGTCATCCAACACTGTCCAACAGTCCTGCGACAGGAGCAAGCTCCATGAGCATGAGTGGGATCACAACGCTCCTCCTGTTGCCTCAGATGGGCAGCCGCGGTCCATGCAGGTAACAGCGGTGGGGCCGGGTAAGGGGGGATTTCGAGGGACGATGTCGAGGGAAAATTAAATAAATAATTAATTTTCCCTCAAAATCGTCCCTCGAAATCCCCCTTACCCGGCCCCACCGCTGTTACCTGCACGGACCGCGGCTGCAGATGGGGTGAAAGTGGCAGGCAGACAGACAGGCAAAATGTATGCCTTCTCAGGGCTGTGGGCCTAACGCTGCTGTAGGTCATGGCCTCAAAGTAGACACCATGTGCCCACAGGAGCAGTAGTCTCAGGGAAATGCACCTGCACCGGATACCGCCTGAGCTCCTTGCTCCCGCAGCCCTCATTTGATGCGCCTAGGTGGCAAGGGGCACGTGAGGCCCGCCACTCGATATTTCTCCTCACAGTCTGTCGGAGCTCACCTTGGGACTCTACTGTTGGGGTGCAGGGACCGTAGCGTACTGCAACTCCTGCGTTGATTATCAAGGCACAGAGACTGTCTCGTGAGGCTTGGGGGTCCGTGTGAGAGTCGGCGTTTCAGGCTGTGAGCTGATCCTCCCACCGGATGCCCGTATGCGAGGTGAGCAGTCTCTCAGCCCCGATGGGCTCACTTATTGTAGTTGAAGCGGGCCTTCACCGGTTTGGTGCTCCCCGGGACGAATGGGTGAGCGGGCGCACTTTAGCATAGCGGCCTTACTGTGGGATAGTAGGTTGAAAGTCCTTTTTTAATATATATTTCCCTCTGGAGGAACCGAACAGTATGAACCAGCTCAGGAACCAGGTGAAACCAGAGGTGGACTTCTACCATGGTGCTTATTATGTGTTTTGACAATTTCTTCACCATCTCCTGGAGATGAAATTCTGAAATAGGAGGAGAATGACTCCTATGATCCCCCTCCCGAACACCAAGTAGGAGCCTGTAAGGGGGTCCATGATGAGAGTGTTTTTCCCATAGCTAATCAGCAAGTCCTAATGCAGACAGCAGAAAGGGGAGGAAGGACAGCATATACAGGGATGCTCAATGTGGAAGATACGTCTACTGCCTGAACAAAAAAAGAATAGGAAGGACAGTCAGAAAGACACCACAGGAAAAATAAAAAGAACAGGAGTGGGTGGAGCTTCCGTAACCTCTGCCCTCCATACCCATAAGCAGCAATTTAGCCACCTTTCTTTCCATACCTAAATATTCTAAGTAAGAAATTGGGTTGCTGGTTGGGTGGGGGGGGGGGGTAAAATCCTACTCAAGCAGAAATCACAATCCTTGTCATGTGAAGCCACAAGCAAACCCTAAATTAACCTGTGCTCAATCCCCAGGTATATTGGTGCAGAGCAGTCAGGCTTAACTTAGAGGCAATGTGCAAAGCATTTGTGCAGCACTTCAAACAGTAACACAGTAAGAACACACCAGAAAAGTATCCCATACCAGATGTAGAAAAATAGATACATCTTTAATAAATAAAAGAAGACCAACGCGACAAAAATCAAATTGATAGAACCAAAGATTTGCAGTTTTAAATATTTCAGTGCCAATAACACCAAAAAAAGCAAAGCTCTAACTATGGAAATCTGGTCACCCCATACCCATATCAGAAGTTCAGGTTGACCTCGATGGACCCCAGGCCAGCTACAGGGACCCATTTAGGCCTGATGAACAAGAATACTTTAAATCCTGGTTGTGGAACATTGCGGAGCGTTGCAAAGTCCTACGTCGGTTTCAAGACATTGTGAAGCTGTGATGCGAGGTCCTGCGCCATCATCGAGGATCCCGCCGATGAGGGCTTGTGATGCTATGTCCGGTGTCAAAGATGCGTCGCACAGTCAAGGAGATCGGTTGGTTCCGAGGAGCTGTGAGGCTGCAATGCAAGAACCTGCATCTTTATCAATGCTACAGTCGATGAGTGATTTACAATGCGAGGGCCGTGCGTCAGGGAGCTTGGCACAGGCAGTTCCGATGTGGACTGTGAGGTCAATGCGGAGTCCTTGTGTGGAGAAAATCCTTGCAGTGGAGGTGATGTGTGGTTTCTGCTCGCATTGCGCAACACAGCAGAGGAGATGTTTTGGCTCTGCTGGGTCTACAGATGGGCTGGCAGAGCACCTTCAGGCCCACTTCAAAGGGTCCAGGACTGGGGTGGCATCACTTGGCAGAGTAGTACTCACAGGTGGCAGAGTCCAGGTGCTGGGTTCTAGGTTGTTGGAGCCTTCTGTTCCTGAGGCTCTAGTCAGAAGGCCAGCCAACTAGCCCTTGGAGTCACTCTGGGGTCCAGGGTTCAACAGATGCAGGTCCAGTCCTTCTCACCCACGCAAGAGGGCAGCAGGTCAGCACAGCAGGGCAGCAGTTCTTAAGAAGAACAGTCTAGCAGAGTGGCATTCCTTTCAGCAGCACAGCCGTCCTTCTTCCTGGCAAAGTATCAACAGGTCCAGGAGTGTAGTTTTTAGAAATGGGGGTCTCTAGCTGGCAGAGGTAGGTACCTTTACCCAAATAAGGACCTTTGCTTCTAGTCAGGGTAAGGGGGGATACCCCCTGGGTAGCTTGGCACGAGCAGACAGACTTATCCCAAAGGCAACGTCTAAAGTATTTGTACTCAAAAGACACAGTAATACAGTGATAACACCACAAATGGAGGTCACACCAGTTTAGGAAAAATAAAGTATCTTTATCTAAACTTCAACAAGACCAAAACGACAAAAATCCAACATAAATGTAAAGAATATGACTTTTTAAAGGTTTCAAGCAACTGGGTCAATAGAAAATTATGGATGCGTGATTTCTCACAAAGTACCTATAGATGCGTCAAAATTCACAAAGCCAAACAGCCGCAGAGATGGGAAGCATCGAGAAACAAAGAGATGCTTCAGTTCCTGAGACCATAGGGAGGTGATGCAACAGTTCTGCTGCACGCAGGAGAAGTGATGCGTCAAATCCGGTCTGTAGGGGGAAGTGATGCATCGAATCTCCAAGACGGTTCTTGTCCGTGTGTGGTGCGTCGGGAAAACTTGCCGCACAGGTACGATGTGTGGAAATCCGGGATGCAGCGGCGATCGATGCGGCGGCATTGAGCGGCGCTGCATCGGTTTCTTCTGCCACGATCCCTCAATGCGTCGGTTCTTGCAGAGGCGACAGGCGCTGCGTCGGTTTCAGCAGCAGCGCGGCGATGCGTGGAGAATCTTCTTGCATAGCGGTGCTGCTTTGGAAAAACAGCTGCAAGAAGAGCGCTGCATCGATTTCTTCAGTTATTTTCTTCCAGCTCCCAAATAGCAGGAACAACCTCCAGAGGCCCAGAACTGGAATAGGCACCTCCTGGCAGGTCAGAATTCTTAGCAACAGAGTTCAGGGGAGCTGGGGGTGAAGTCTTTGTGTCCCTGAGACTTCAGAACAGGAAGCCAGCACACACAGGCCCTTAGAGATCTTCTTCAAGCAGGTTCAAAGCAAAGGTCCAGTCTTTGTCCTCTCCTTGGCAGAAACAGCAACTGCAGGTCAACCCCACACAGCAAAGGAGAAGTACCCCTCCTCACAGCTCTTCAGCTCTTCTCCTTGGCAAAGGTTCCTCTTTAGTCCAGAAGTGATCTAAAGTTCTGGGGTTGTAGGTCTACTACTTATACCCCTAAATGTCTTTGTTCTCTTTGTGCAAGGGTCTCTGGGCCCAGTCCAAACCAGTTCTGTCCTTACTGGTGCAGTATGACCACAGGGGGTAGAGACAGCATTGTGCAAGGGAGACAGGCCCTAATCAGATGCAAAGAAATCTCCTCCCACTGCTCTAAATTCAGCCAAGCCCCATTCATCTCAGCTCTGAGTCATCCAGGAAAGGCCAGGCACACCTCAACATCCCCCCACCCCAGTGGCTGTCTACAGTGAATGCACATCCCCAGCTCCTGAGAGGCCAAAACCAGACAGTCAATACACAAACAGGCAGAGGCACACAGAATGATTAAACAAGAAAATGGCTACTTTCTAAAAGTTTATAATACAATTGGTTCTGTTCGGAGAGCTCAATTTTTCTAATAACTACAACAATAATTGTGGAGAAGGAAATGGAAACACACATAAGGGAAATTAATCAACATAAGTATATTATCAACTCTTGATTGGTATATGTTTTTTCTTCAGTTTACCAAATTGATAGGCTGTCAAGAACAATGAACATCATTGATACAAAGACGAGTGACTTGTAGTGACTAAGTGATATAAAGGTGACATGGTGTTATGGGTGAAGGTAATATATACAGTGCTCTATAACCTTGTTCTGTGTCATAAGCGATGAGTAAGTCATCAACATACTGCACCAATACATTACCTGAGGGAAGCGATAGAGAATCCAACTGACTTTTTAAAGCTTGACTATAAATACTTGGACTTTCAGTATAGCCCTGAGGAGCTCGACAGAACCTAAAGCTCCTACCAGCTAGGGTAAAACCAAACAAGTACCTGCTATCTGGATGAATAGAAATACTAAAGAAAGCATTTTTCAGATCAATGACAGAGAAACATTTAGCAGTAGAGGGGATCATGGTCGAAAGAGTGGTAGTATCAGGAACCACTGGAAACTGTGGAACCACTATTTTATTAACCTCACGCAAATCAATCACGAAACGATAAACATTTTCATGGTCATCAGAAGAACCTGAGGGCGTTTTTTTAAGAGTCCGAAGAATAGGGCTATTACAAATATTAGCAGTTGTCTCCTAAACCACTCCCTTTTAATCAAATCCTGTATAATTTGCAATAAGGCTCGCTCACCTGCCTGCGGTATTTTATACTGAGGGATACGAGGCAAAATTGCACCATCCTTAACCTGTATCGAAACCGGCGATATCTGCAACAATCCCACGTCTGTGTCGCCCGTCACCCACAGAGTGGGTGGCACATCTTTAAACTCAACAGGAAGGGGTGCATCTTTGGACAAACACTGCTTAGCACGTGCCACATCTGGACCCATTGTCATATAGACACCCGGCGGAGAACAATAGATAGTGGCATGCAATTTCTTCAACAAATCCAAACCCATCAAATTCTCACCACAATTAGATGTCAGCAAGAATGGCAAATCCACAGTGAAAGGGCCAATAGTCAATGCAAAAGGTTTTAAAATGGGGCTTACAACCAGTACACCAGGGAAACCAACCGACACATTATTATGGCCAGACAGAGCCGCCCGAGGGACCACATTTCGAGAAACAGAACTTTTCGTCGCACCTGTGTCCACCAAAAATGTCTTAGTCGAACCTGTTAGTTCTGCTGTTACATGTGGACCACGCTGGTCTACAGGTATCGGAACTGGTCTCCCACTCTGTTCCTGGCTGTCCTAGCTATAGGACATTCCTGTGACTTCATCCATATCATAATCATCATGATAGTGCTGTCCTTCACGAGGGTCATCAAAATAATTATTATCAGAACGACCCTGTGAGGCTGCAGGACTCTGTGCCCTATCAGCCCCACTAGCTCTATGACTCCTACCCCAAGAACCTTGTCCTCTAGGGGCTGCCACCTTCTGCAAAAGCACAGGACACTCACTACGCCAGTGTCCCTCCTCTTTACAATAGGCACACTGATTCGGACCCCAAGGCGTAGTTTTGGCTGCCTATTAGTGCGTGGAAGCTGTCAGGCAGGACCACCACGTCCTCTTGGATTCCCTCTAAAGGCCTGCTTTAACAACACCTTCAATTTTAAATCCTTATGTCTCTTCTCTTCTCTGTCCTCTCCTTTTCCTCATTATCTTTATGCTCATAATATTGTGCCATATTCAAAATAACAGAGGGAGAGGAGGTGGACCAGGTACTCTCAGAAGCTTGCAATCGAGTCACAATTTCAGGAAGCAAATTAGAAATGAATCTATTGACAAACAACCGAACACCCCCCTCAACGGACAAATCTTGTCCGATATAATCCAAAAATGTACCTTCAAATCGAGTAAAGAAATCAGACACACTCTCATCTTTCTTCTGCCGACAAGCTGACAATTTATCCCAGGCCACCTTTCTTGGTGGAATAAGAGAATGCATGTACGTAATTATGCGACCTGGCAAAGCAAGTTTCTCCGCCCAAGGCTTATCACCTGGCTTTCTTTCCTGGTCCCATGCCTTAATTTGATCCCAAGTACCACCCAACTCCGGAACATGATCTTGAGTATGGACCTGTCTCCAGATATCAACCGGAACAAGAAGACCAAAAAACATTTCAATGTCAGCAAGAGTCATTACCGTCGAAGAAGCAGCTTCAGTCAACTCTTTATAATAAGCACTAGGATTCTTTCTGGGGTCAGGCAAATGAGTTTTAAGGGATAAAACCTGGCTTCTTTTCCATGGAGTATAAACCCATTGTTCTTGAAACCGAGCAGCTACTGCCCTCGGGTCACATTACCTCTCCCATCCGTTAACTCTGGTATCTCCGGGTGATATATAGGATAAACCTCTCTCATTGGAAACTGGGATACCGACTTGGGGCTTTTCTCATGCAGTCTTCTCCTATAAGCTATGATTGTCATAACATTAGCAAAGACTTGTTCTGGCCCCAATTCACTAATATATACTCTGTCTCTAATGTCATATAAAATTTGAGGTGCTTCCGCTTCAAAGTGCTGTTGCCAAAGACCAATCAAAGTGGCAGACATATGTTGAAGGGCATGCTGCTGTATAAAAGGGTCAAACTGTCTCATAGTCGCCCTAACATCCTCTACACTATACAAAGGATTATGGCCCCACTGCACAGCCTGATTAGCTATTACCTGTTTCTCTTCATCTCCCACATCAGACCTCACTAACGGTCCAATGCGTTCCCTAAACTTCATCCAATCCATATCCTCAAATCCACGCACCGGAGTCCCACTACTCACTAAGGTCGGAGGATGAAAAACCACAGTGGGAGAGGCAACAGTAGTAACAGGTACTATTGTCGCTGGTGGTAGTGTCGCGGGGGAAAAAGTTGGCGAAAGGGATGCTGAAACAATAGGTGCAGCCGGAGCACTAACAGTCACCGTTGCCACAGACAGCAAAGAAACAGAAGAAAGAGGAGGAGCCGAAACCACAGCCATTGACGTAACAACAGTGGACACAGGGACAGAGCCAGTAGACGCAACTGTAACGGGCGGCTGTGAGGGCGCCGGAACAGTAGGATATATTCTCTGCAGGGCATATGGAGGTGGGGGTCGGGCATCCAACAATTATTCCACAAAAATATCATCTTCCTCCTGAGCCACATATGATTTATCAATATGCAATGGAAACCTTCTATCTTCACATTCAATACCCTTCTCCTGCTTTTCCCTGTCATATGCTACGGCCTTATGAGTCAACGTCTGCATTCTCCCTTTCCGAGCCTCTTTCTCTGCTTTCATTCATCTCTGTTTAGCTGCTTTTTGCCACATTCTGAGCGAATCAAACATAGACTGCCTACTTCTTTTCTTAAACAACTGTTCTTGTAAATACTCAATATTTTGTTCATCAAAAGTGCCCGTCAATGGCCACTGCAATTCGGCATTGTCTCTCATATATTTGTGCCATAATGTACTAAACATAATAGGGCCAGGACCGTGCTTCACATACATATCAAAATTCGGAGTGCCTTCTGGAGGCGCCGGCTGACTTTCTTCCAATCAAGCATCAGTAGAGCAACAACAACAGCACAAAACAAACATTCTACTAAAGCTAGGCATTTTTTTAAAGAAAACAGATTCACTATTCTATGCCTAGCAAAAACAATTGCAATTTCTTTTGTACCAAAGACGGTCCTTAGACCATACCAAATACAAACCAAAATGGTACTATATCCACAAAGAACCAAAACAAACTCACCTGATATATGCACGTCAAAACAATTCTATTCTCCACTGCCGACTCTTCAGACCAAACGGTCTGATCCAAGGTTTTCGCCAATCAGGACTCCAGTCGGGATGACCACTGGGCGAGGCACCGACCGGCCAGACAGAAGGGGTAGCTGTGAGTATCAGAAACTCTTCGTGCAGGGATCCCTGATCCGTCTGTCCGACCACACGATGGCCTCAACCTCCTCCCTGTCTGCGGAAGGGTAAGGGCCACTCACCCGAAAGAGTCCCTGTTTGGGCGCCAACTGAAGGAAGTGACCCGATTCAGGTCACTCGGGTCACTCACGACCACCACTCTGCCTTCTACGAAATGAAGAGTCGGTCAGACAGTAGAGAATACAAACCAATAACAGTTTATTCAAAGTACGCTCAGAGCGGAACCCTGTCTGCCCAGTCGCTAAGAGTGCTGCAGGGAGATTCTGACTTCAGCAAGCATAATGATACATTATGTACATTTCAGAATCAATGAAAACCCGCCCACCATGGAATTTTCCAGAAGGACGCAGCTGGACAGTAAATTACAAAGGAGCAAGTTTCAGTTCTGAAGCCGGGCACACATTATCTATCAGTCAAGGTCATTCCTGCCCGTGCCCACCACTAGACAAGTGGGAGAAGGCCTATATCTCAGAAGAAAGGTATGAGCTAATAAGAGCAATGCATTCATTAGTGTGGCAAAACCCAACTCCGAAGAAACATAACCTGGAGAAGGCCGTTTCTCGGAAATAGAGAAGAATTAGTTTCAATCGTGATACAAAATAGCGCCCGTACACAAAATGGCGCCGCGAATGCTCACTTACGTAAAAGCAATACAAAAGCATAATTTTTATTCTAACACAGGCTTCGCTGGGAGATTCGAGGCAGGTTAGAGATCACCAGATCTCAGGTCAGGATCACCAGGGAGACCTCCTCATGGTGTTGGGCCACTCAAAGTCAGGCGATGGGTACAGAGTGGTGCAGACTCGTGGATTTGGCGGGAGCCAAAGTCTGTGAGTGAACAAATCCGGTGCTCACGGGAGACAAAGTCTTTTCTGTGGAAGGCAGGGCAGGTCCTCAGGGTCCTCAGGGTTCTTGAGGTTGCTGGCTGCAGGACACACCGGAGTTTAGCTTCCACAGGTTTGAGGTGGGGACAGGCCGGTAGGGCTGGGGCCAAGTCAGTGGGCGTCCTCCTCTTCTTAGCTTCAGCATGGCTGTTCGGTCCTTCTTCTTCTTTTCTTCTTGGTCGTTGCTTGTCTGAGGAGGCAAGGTTCAGGGGTGCCCCTAAATACTAGATTTAGGGGCGTTACAGGTGAGTAAAGGTTGGGACCAATGGGTCCCTTCCTTGGGGTGGGTACACCCCCTATTATGCCACCCTCCAGTGGGAGGGGGGCATATGCCTCACTCTGGTTGGCTGGGTCCCCCCATCTGCAAGATGGCAGGGACTGAGAGCTGTGATTCACCTCGCCTCCCCCACCTGAGGGGTGGGGTTGGCAAGGCTGGGCACACCTCCCTTCCTCACTTGGTTTTCCCGCCGATTCTCCCACCCAAAGTGGGGGTCAGAACTGGTGGAGGCCAGTTGCTGGAATCAGCAAAAGGCCTGGGGAAGCTCACAAAGGCAGCAAGCCTTCGAAGCTTCCTCTTCGTGGACCCTGCCCATCCTGGGGGAGGAGGCTTGGCACCTCGTCCCAGGATGTGCATTGTTTCACACCCCGAAGAGCAGCAGGCTCTCGACCCAGGGGTCCAGAATCATGTCTGGTGGTGGCAGCTGGTGAGCAGCCACTCAGCCTGGACGCTAGTGTTAGGTCGTTTTTCAGGGGGCATTTCTAAGATGCCCCCTGTGTGCATTTTTCATTAAATCCCACACTGGCATCAGTGTGGGTTTAATGTGCTGAGAAGTTTGATACCAAACTTCCCAGTTTTCAGTAAAGCCATTATGGTACCGTGGAGTTCGCAATGACAAATTCTCAGCACCATATACTCTTAATGGCATTACTGCACTTATAATGTCTAAGAATTGGCTTAGACACTGTAGGGGTACAGGGCTCATGCACCTGTACCCTCACCACTGGTATAGTGCACCCAGCTAGAGGGGTGGCTGATCTATGCCAGGGCAGTGGGTTGTAGGCATGGCACACAGGGATGTGTGCCATGTCTACTCTTCACTTTGTTCTGCACCAAAACACGCAGCCTGCAAAGGCAGTGTGTGTGTGTGAAGGTACAGGGCCTCTAAGGGTGGCACAATAAGTACTGCAGCCCTTAGAGGCCTTCCCTGGCCACAGTGCCCTTGGTACCTCTGGTACCATTCACAAGGTACTGCCCTGTGGCCAAAGGGTGCAAATTGGGTTTTGTCTTCGATGCAGTTTAGGGAAAGAACATAGGCCCTGGGTACTAGTTTGGCAGGAGCCCAGGGCACACTCAGTCAAAGTACATCAGCAGTTTAGCAAAAAGTGGGGGGCAACCATGCAAAAAGAGGGCACTTTCTTACATATATTATCAGTGCAAATACAAAATCCACACATTTAAAGACAGCAAAACAGGTTTATAAGCAAAAAACACAACTGAGCACTTATCTTTGAGCTGGAGCAGCAAAGGAAGAGGAATGGAAATGGCGTAGGTCCATTATATTGGTCCATGGAGTCATGGTCTGATTGGTGTGCTGTTGATCACATCATGAATAGTATATTGGGAAATGTAGTTTTTCGAGTATATTAAATTTTATTGGCTGCTGTGAATGTTTTGTTAATAAATAGTGAAGAAAGAGAAAGCATAATCCGAAGCATCTGGTCCTAGTATAGAATGTTAATGATATATTTAGTGGACATAGCTACGAGAACAAAATCTTTTCATATATCGCATCCTGGAGATAGAGGTAGAAAAGAAACAGAAGCAAAGCGTCTTAAGAATCTTACAACCAACATTAAAAAAGTCAGGCCTTCAACTGATTATTGAAGACCAGGTAATGACCAATAGCTCGGATAGATATGGCAAAGTGTTCTACAATACAACATGTAAGTAGGGATCAGAGCAGCCTCTGTTCTCTTTATTTGATGTAGGGGTTTCAGGATAAGGAATCTGAAAATAAAGAGTTGTCTTGAAAGGGGACTCTAGGCATAGATAGCCCGATGGCCAGTGGAAGTAATTTCTTATACCCCTCTCTGATGGAATAGAAGCCATTGCAAGGTGAGTAATGGGGATGAATGTGAAGAAAAATGAACATGTCATAAGCCACCTACCTGGATCCCAGATGATTCCAATGAGGCGATGATGCTAGTTCCTGAGTCCTCCCGAGACTTGCCCTCAGTTTGCAGGAGGAGACACTGCTCTGGTGGTAAATCCTAGGGGGTCCCACTGTGGCACAACCATGCATATTATGAGGTTCAGGGCCACCAGCAGTGTCATGGAGGTTGTCATGGAGGTCTCTCCTCCATGAAAAGGCTGGTGGTCCTGAAACAAAGGGGGCCAATGGGGCCCGCAATGGGATGCATGCAGGGGGGGCAGAACATGTCCCCTCCTGTGTGCCTGCACCCCGGTTCCTGCATGGCATGGACTTTACAGTTCATGCCGTGCAGAAACTGTTTTTGCTGTTCCCATTGCGGTTACCATTTTCAGAAGCACTGCCGTGGGATCACCAAAAACAACCCGCCAGAAACGAGGAAACTCAGAATGTGGCGGGCAGTGCAGCCACGGGCTTGGTGGTCCGGAAGCAGACCACCAGAGTGGCGGTCCGCTCCCGCACCGCCAAACTTATAATTAGGCCCTAATAGTTAATATCACGCTAGCCTAGTACCTGCTGTAAAGTTGTTGAGAAGCAAAATGAAAAAGATTTTAAGCTGCTGTCTGAGTGAATTTCCAACCTGAGTCAGACCACAATACCTTTATTTAGTTCAAAGCTACCACGGTGTGAACATCTATCTCTAAGGTGCAAAAACCTAGCAAATGCTCTGCAACTATCTAATGTGTAAAGTGGGCATTAACGGGCTAACAAGAGCATGCAGTATAATGTTCAATTTTACATCACACCAATAAAGTCAAACAGCTTAAGTTAAACTTTAGAGAAAGTTTTAGCTTATTACTTCTGTATATGAAACTGCATTAAGCCTCACAAATTCTGAAAGGTCAATTCAATAAAAGCACCAAGTCTTGTGAAGAAATAAATCTGATTCAATTAATTTTGTGAATTCCATTTATTTGACAGAACTGAACAAAAACTGGTCTTAGGACCAAATTATGAAGAGCGCAATACAGTAAAGCTGCCTAAAAAGAAGCAGATGCAATATTACCATGTATGAGTATGATAACTTTTGGGTTTGAGTATAGCAAAACGGCAGATATGCCACCAATGGAAACTCCTCCAGCGTTACTATGTGATCTGTCAAGAAGCATAGATAGCTCCACCAGAAATGATTTTGGGGACCTTGATTTACCACCATCAACAATAGGTTCTGCCTTATAGGGGCTCCAAGTCTGGACTCAAATCATCTCACATAGTTTCTTGATTAAAGTAACTGCAAGCTAATATATAGAGTTTTGGGGGATGACCGATGCATGCCAAGAACAGGCTGCATTGAGTAAAAGCAATGATTTTCAATAATTTTACTATCTCCCAAAAGTCATCAAGGCCACTTTTTCAATCAATACTATTTTAATCAAATAGACACCTGCAGCTTCGAGCTGATCAAAACATATTAAAAAAAAGCCGTGGCTGAACCCCGAAGATGACCGCCTGAGGACCGAGCTCCACACCTCGTCCTTTCTTTTATAACGCTGGATTTACCTTTGGGACTCCGGGAGGACGGGGCTGTGCAGCGGCGTCCTTATAATACAAGGACATGTCCCGTGGCCATTTGTCGTCCTCCCAGAGGTAAGGTTTCTTTTTGCTGGAATGTCTGATGGTCAATAGTCCCGTCAAAAGTGCTGCACGCAGAGGCCATTTTCTCACAGCATGGAAGCTGTTGGGAATGACGATGGCATCTTTCTCCTCACACATTTTACTGCCACTCTACTGATATTTATATAATTGCAACTGCAATGTGGAAAATATGAATACAATTGACTTCCTTAGAACTTCACAGATTTTACAATGGTGACCCTTCTTTTTTTCCTACTTGGGGCATCTAAACTTAATTTATTACACATGTGACTATCAGTAAGTTGTATCCATTATCTTTTGGACTTGGTCTCATTTTTCCACTAATACTATTTCAACTCTGTGGATTTGTTCACACTCCAACTATCTCCTACTACCCTTGCAAGGGTAGGATTAAAAAAATCAAATCTAAATTGACTCTGACGCCAAGAACACCTCTGAACTCTACACCTTGTCTGAATGAAATGGCGACTAGCATAGCTTCCGGTAAGTTGCTTATATCCGCTATGCCGAAGAGATGTAAGCATGACCCTCCTTCAACTGACAAGCCCTACTCACCTGTTTCTTTGGCGGTCTTACTAGATGAGATTAGAGCATTGTGTCCTTTTGTTGAGGACGCCAATCAGCGCATGCAAAGTTTGGATGACAAATGGTCTTTCACTGAAACGAGGGTCTCCGAAGTGGAACAGAGAGTCAGTGACAGTCAAGATGATATGTGCAAAATAAATATGTTGGAAAATAATGTTTCTCTGTTGAAGAGACAGTTGTAAGATTTGGAAAATATAAATAGACAGAATAGTCTCGTCTAATAGCAAAATTGTCTCAAAATTGTGCAATGTATTGCTGTCTGGGGTGTGCAAAATTGCTTTCATTACATTTTGCGAAATTGATAGAAAATCATGTGAAATTAGATGCAATTATGCAATACAATTGTGTGAATGAAACAAAATGTGGCTTGGGTGAATGAAGAAAAATGTGGCTTGCCAGAATAGCATGTGAAATTTTCACATGATCACATGCCGCAGATAAAAATATCATGGGAGATACCGGCACAAGTCTTGTTTGATCAGAAAATGTCTCAGCAAGACATGTTCTGCTGCAACAAGACACCAAATTGCATAATGTGTTATTTTTCTGTTATGTTATTTCATTTTGTAAAGCTCTTTTTTGACGCATGGGGTTTTGTATAATGGCACCAGACTAGTTTGATTAGAAAATGTGTCTCAGCGAGACATTTTCTGCTGCAACAAGATACAGAATTGCATAATGTGTTATTTTTTATTATGTTATTTTGTTTTGAAAAGCTCTTTTTGGCACTTGGTTTTGTAAATCGCTGATTTGGCATCCGTGACTTCTTACTATGGATGAAAATTCGTCTAGGGCCTACACTCCCATTACTTGTTGCATTAGGATTAGGATTAAGAGAAGTGTGTTTTTTTATTCTGTCACTGAATCCTGCGTTTTAAATATTTTTTTTGAAGAAATATCTGGTTTGAATTTGCTGAATGGATGATGATTTCCCTAGAAACACCCTCTCATGAACTTTGGGCTTTGGTAGTAAGGTAGAGGCTGTTTACCCGGCTGCTGGGTAAATAGTGAATTTTCTCTGCTATTTGCTCGGCTGCTGGCTAAATAGTAGAAATTATTTATTATTAGGCCATAGGCCTTGAAAAGACAGAGAAACCTCACTATTTACTTTGCAGTTGGCTAAATGGTAGAGATTCTGCACTGTTTGTCCGGCGGCAGTGCAAATAGCTGAAAAACATTACTATTTTAACCGGCTGCTGGCTAAATAGTAGTGATTCTGCACTATTCGGCTGGCGAACTAGCAGAAAAACCTCACTATTTAGCCTGCCGCTGGCTAAATAGTAGACATTCTGTACAGTTTAGCTATTGGCCATGCAAATAGCATAAAAACGTCACTATTTACCTGTTCACAGGCTAAATAGTAGATAATCTGTACAGTTTGGCCAGCAGCCATGCAAATAACAAGGAAACTTCACTATTTACATGGCCAGTACCTAAACAGCACCAGTTGTGTCCTATTTGGCCAGAAGCCAAGCAAACAAAAAAACTTCACTCATTACCCAGCTGCTGCCAAAACCGCAGATATGTACAATTAGGCCAGCAGCCATGCAAATAAACTTAATTATTTATGTGGCTGCTAGTTAGATAGCAGAAATTGTATAATATTTGAACAGTACCCTGGCGAGTAGCAAATACATTATATTATTTACCTAGTAGCTGACTAAATAGTTGACATGATGTACAGTATTGATGGTGGCCTTGCACATAGCTTAAAAAGAAACGTCATTATTTACCTGGCTGCTAGCTAAATAGTAGACAGTGTGCAAACCAACATAAGCACTGTTCAGTTATTTAACAAAATAGTGACTCACATGGGGATTGAAAAACAACCAGCCTAATTAATATTCATTTAGCAGGTGCCAATTTGCAACCCTCTGTGGTTAGCTGTAATCACAGAGATGGTGGCCTGCAAGGGGCAGCACTCCACCATCTCTATGACTGCATTCCAAAATAGAAATATGTTTTTCAAAGCAGCCCGTGTTGCTTGCAGGAACCAGTCAGAGCTGGTTAAAAAAAAAGTTTTCAGTTTTGGGAAATGTCTCCACCCTGAGGCTGCCAACATGGTTCCTATAAGGGATCTCTTCCCCTTTGCAAATTAGTTACCACCCCAACTCGAGGTTTATAGCTCATCAGTGGTTAGTGACAGCAGTTGCAGTCACATAAATCAATAAATTGCTTACCGAATTGGAAAGGGCAGGGTGGAAACCCCTTTCACAAACCCTCCTATTTGCAATTTGAAACAATTGTAAAATTTCTTTTGTTAGTTGAAATTATTTTTAACTCCTAAAAATGTTTTGGTCTTTGTCCCGGCATCATACGGCCAGCACTTGGGACCCGTATCATTAGCACACAAAGTTGAATAGCAAGGTATGCTCACAGAAGTTTTCTATATTATGCCAAGCACCAAATAGTCACATGACTTTGTCCATCTATAGGTAATTTAGCTAGCCCTTAGTTAATTCAGTTGTGAGCAATAGTACATAGATTTAAGGCGTCAAGACATACCACATCTGACCTTGTACGCGTACTCATTATGCTTTTTGCCTTCGCGTTAGCTTCAGATCCTTGCCATTGACGGCCGCTAATATCTGAGATCATTATCATTTCCATCTAACTATTTATCGAAATACATATAACCAATTTATTACTAGTTAACGAAGTTAAAATAGCAAAGTAAGCGAATAGAAGTCCTTTATATCACGCCAAGCGCCTAACAGTCACGTGTCTTTGTCCACCAATAGGTAATTTTTTCTATCCGCAGTTAATCCATTCGCAAGCAACCCTCAAACCCTCAAACCCTTAACAATAGCAGAAAACAAAATCCTGAGAATGTTTGTTACCCTTCCTCAACGTACTCCATTGATTCCCCTGACCTATGACTTGGGTATTAAACGCTTGGAGTATCTGGCAATTTGGAGAACTCTGTCGCTCTGGATCAGAACCTGGATAACACCGGAGCTAATTGTGTACAGAGAATCATTGATCGAACTCCTGGCACTCGACACTCAAACCACGTTCCCCTGGTTGATCCACATTAGAAAGTGGCTTTTGGATCTAGGACTTAGCAGATATTGGTCGAACCCAAGTCTGCTGACTCCTGAGTCAAAAAGCGAAATTAAATTGTTATTTTGGGAATTTGTGAAACACAAGGTAACTCAAAATGGTTCACATGGAAGTTTAACTACACAATTCCTTGAGTTTAAAACGACACCTCATTTTGAGCCATTTTTAGATGAGATAGAACCGCTACTGGCAAAGTGCTTATATTTGAAATTTAGATATGGAATTTTACAACTAAACAGCTTTGTTGCAAAATGGTCAAGGCTACAAAACAAGGAGGGGGACCCTCGTTGTGCCTTTGTCAAATGGGGGTTGATGAAGATATTGCACACGTTTTGTTTTTCTGCCCAGCATACAAACTAGCTAGAAGGAAATGGATAAAACCATTAGCCAGGTGCCTTAGTGTCAGGAGAATGAATGTTATGCTGAGAATACTAAAAACTGACAACTCCTGCTTAATAGTCTTTAGTCTCAGCCGATTTCTACTGGCTATTAATTTTATAAGGAAAAAGGGAGGGCAAAACCTATAACTTTATAAATCTGGCTGTTAATTCAAAGTATCTACTTAGATATAATGTACAATCTGGCAGAAACAAATACGACAAAACTCATAATGAACTGTATATTATGGTCAAGATTGAACAAAAATCTTAAAGGAAATAGTAGAAGTGTTGGTGTAAAAATTGAAGTCTTTTAAGTCTACATGTACTGTATTAGTTTCCAAGTTTTTAGTAATAATTCAATGATTTTAAGTTTTGATAGTTTTATTACAGGCATCTCATGGGATTTTAAAGAATATCTAAATTTTAGTAGATTCTTTTAATAGTTTGGATATAAATCAATTCATGCCGATGGTCCTGTGGTATAATGAAACAATTTGAACCACTCTATACCTAATGCACATGCACTTTCTAAGAATTTATCATTATCATAGAATAAATTGTGTTTTCTAGCTATAACATTGCACAGGCACTTTATAAGCGAACAAGTTAACAGGGCAATTTTTATATTTTCAAAAAGAGGTGGTATTTACCTAGATTTAATAAGAACTGTAAATAGACTACATGTACATAAATTTGACAATGTGAGCAATGGAGAATGTATTTTAATTCTATTGATGCATCTATTGTATATTATTGTATATTACTGTTTTCTTACTTTTATGGCCTTATAGGCCGAAATAAAATATTTGAATTTGAAAAAAAAAAATCGCAAGCAATAGCGCAATGTTATCAGGCGCTAAGGCGTACAATACCTACCATTGCACGCGTATTCACTAAGTTCCATTTCTTTCCTGTTAGCTCTAATTCGTTGCCATTGATGGCTGTTATTATCCAAGACTAACTTCATCTGCGCTTAAGCATTCATCGAAATAAATGCAATTAATTACACGGGTAATTATATTATTTACTCAGTTCTGTAGAATATAGCATGTTGCGTGTTCGGACTAACATCTTCTGTTTCTCTCTATCCGTTCCTACATAGGAAAATTGTGTTCCCTGCTGTTCTATCTAACTGTATTCATGTAAGGACGACGCATTCCATTGAGGATCTATATTCTAGTGGCCTCTACTATAATTGCAACTTCAAGGGTCAGCCCTGTAAGTCAAATATACTCCCGCCAACTTGGTGTCACTGACATATAATGAGCTTTAGTGTCACTATTGTGATCCGAAACCTCTGGGTCTTGGTGTTCCTCGCGGTTTGATCTCGCATGAATTTTTATGACCCTATTGCATGTAAAAATATACATTTTCTTGTCATTTTAGCTTTAATCTGTATACTTCAAGACTACATATTTTTTCTACACTCAGTTAGTGGTGGTCTTTAGTCAATTATTTTCTAATTTCTTTCAATCACGGTAATTCTGATATCTGGTATCCTCACTCTGATACCAAAAATAGAACTTTGGGCTTCACAATTAGTCACTGTGGCATCACCTCACCTGTTGATTTTAATGATGATGGTAACATTTACAATTTTTTAGAAGACACCAATCTGTAGGCGTACAGAAAAGTATAGCCTTTTATCTGTTTTGTGTCCTTTCCAGTGAAAGATGTGATGGCTTCATGAAGAAGGCACCTCAGCCGAAACGCGCATAAAGCCACTCACACTACGAGACAAATTGATAATGAATTTTGTTTCTAAAGCCATTTATATCATGAGACAAAGTGACAATGAATTTTGTTCCCACGAATTAATGGTTTCCATTGTTTAGTCACATGTATCTATCAATTGTAGATTGAACGGTAATCATCTTTTTCCTGCATGTTCTGATGATTTCTATTAAGGAATGACTGCTGTCTACGACACTATACCAGCAAATTAGATATCATGATGACTAGTTTTCTATAATTGTATATACTGTATTTCAAATAATTTATTTAGAAAATGAAATTAAAAATATATTTTGTGATATAAATAGATGTCTTTTGATCATAACAGGTTTTGATGCTATTGTACTGATTATTTGCCAAGTGTTCAATTGTACGCCTACATCTGTTTTTATATTTCCTTCTTGCTTAAGTTTGTTTCCAAAATACTTGATTTTTTCCCTGCGCTTAGCAAGTTATCTTGTCTGCAGGGGCCCCTGTTTTTTACAATGATCTCAGAGATGGTGGCATGCAAGGGGCAGCACTCCACCATCTCTATGACTGCATTCCAAAATAGAAATATTTTTTTCAAAGCAGCCGGTGTTGCTTACAGGAACCAGTCAGTGCTGGTTAAAAAACTTTTTCAGTTTTGGAAAATGTATCCACCCTGAGGCTGCCAACATGGTTCCTAAAAGGGATCTCTTCCCCTTTACAAATTAGTTACCACCCCAACTCGAGGTTGTTAGCTCATCAGTGCTTAGTGACAGCAGTTGCAGTCACATACAATCAATAAATTGCTTACGGAATTGGAAAGGGAAGGGAGGAAACCCCTTTCACGAACCCTCCTATTTGCAATTTGAAACAATTGTAAAATTTCTTTTGCTAGTTGAAATAATTTTTAACTCATAAAAATGGTTTTGTACAAAATGATAAGCACTTTTGTGGTTACAAACCCTGGTGTTTTGCTACATGAGGCGCTTAGTGCTAAAACCGGCTCAGAAGAAGGGCCTAACTTATAGATCTATAGGTCCCAAATGTTTGAATGTTTCCAAGCTATGTTGACGGACATGGGACAGACTGCCACAAATCGCAGCAAATCGGTGCTTTCTGAAATGTTTGTTCTTATTGAGTTCACTGAAACAAATCAGACTAAAACACATGAAAACAATGATTTGTAAATTCAAAATCCAGAACTGGAAGTGTTGCATCCCAGTGACATAGAGTAATCAATTATTTAGGGCGATCTTATCAAAATAGAAACAACTGCATAGGGCTCCCTATGAAGTGACCAACACAGTGTAATTGAGAGGCTTCATTCCAATCTCATTATAGCAGGTAGATAAGTATGGGCCTGATTTAGGGTTTTGAGGATGGAGTTAACTCCATCAGGATAGCGGAGGACAATCCGCCATCCTTAGGGACTTCTGCCCACCGAATTCAGTGTTGTCCAATGGCCCTGTGGACAACTCTCTACATTGACAGGAGCTGCTGTCATGGCGGTTTCTGTCAATGCACAAAACATTTGAAGGACAGTCCTGTCAGACATGATTGCCGGCCAGCAAACTTTTCAAACATTTTTTGTTTTAAAAAACAAACTCCCAAAATGGGAGTTTGTTTTTGATAAACAAAAAGTTAATGATCCATTTTAATTTATTTTTTATTTTTCAATCTATTTTCAGATTTTGAATTAATTACACAGGTACAATTGCTTCCATTTAGTCACTCATAAAATGTTACCTACAGATTACTATCATGTTCACTACTCTTCTCCTCATGAGCTACCATATAATTAAGAGCAAAAATAGAAGTAAGTAAAACAATAACACCAACATTTGCTGGACATTTCGTAAACAGCTTCATTTCAACCAAGAAGCACTCAACATAATATTGAGCCTCCGGGACAGCAACAGCTTTAAGCATTAGCATCAATGGTGTATTGTGTTATTTGAGAGAGGGTTAAGGAGGGGTTAGCCCAGATTTCAGCAGTCCTAGTAAGACTGTCAGGATTATCACCCAGGTGGATGCGCAGGACTCTGCACTTCTCCTCCTGCTTCTTCCGCTTGCACCCAGCGTTTCACTGTGCTCCTCCATCTCCAATGAGGGGGCCTATACAATGACTTCCAGTGTATAGCAATCTCCCTCTTAGTGAATGTATGGGTAAGTGAGTGGGTGTGTGTGTGTAGATGTATTGCACAGCCAGTGTGTGTATAAGTGGTTGTATAGGTGAGTGAGTGTGCATCTCAGTGGATGTATTGGAGAGTTAGTGGCTGCACGGGTGAGGGAGTGGTCATGTGAGTGCTTGTATGGATGTGTGAATGGGTGTGTAAGTGCTTGTGTGGGTGTCAGTGGGTGCATATGTGGTTGTATGGGTGAGTGAGTGGCTTTGTTGTGAGGCTATATGGGTGAGTGAGGGGGGTGTAAGTCACTGTATGGGTGAATAAATGGGTATGTGAGTAGCTGTATGGGTGAGTGAGTGACTGTGTGAATGACTATGGATGAGTGAGTCGCTATGTGAGTAGGTGTATGGGTAAGTGAGTGATTGGGTAAGTTACTGTATAGGTGGTTGGGAGGGTATGTGAGTTGTTGTATGGGTCTGTGAATGGGTATGTAAGTGGTTGTGTGGGTGTGTGAGCAGGTGTATGAGAGGTTGCATGGGGTCCAAGTGGGTATGAGTGGTTCTGTATATGATAACTATAATGTCAATCCTCAGGCAACCATTCTTTGAACCTTCTGACACATTATTCCATGATAATCAGCACTCGTCAACACATAAAATTAAAAAACTTTCAAAACAAACACATAACATGTACATAAAATAGCATACATTATAACTCTAAAACAAGACAATCCAATCATCCACATCTATCATGACCCATATGCATGCATAAAATACACTCACAAATCCAACAATTCGATTCCAATATATGTATCAATCAATATAGTCTTATTGTACAGATTCTAATAGATGTAGATGATAGACTCTAGAAAATATATACTTTCATATCAATACAGAAGATAAGATATAACACATAGCACTAAACTCCAGAAGCCATTTATCAAATGGAGTTGATTTTTATAATACAGTTGGTGTGCTCTCTCTCTACAAGCGCTTCGGCAGAGGGGTCTTCATCAGGAGAGCTGCATTTTATTATTCTGAAAAATACCTCAAAGTATACAACATTTTGGATTTTGGTGCTATGCGTTATATCTTATCTTTTGTATTGATAAGAATGTATTTATTTTCTAGAGGCTATCTTCTATATCTATTAGGATCTGTACAATAAAACTACAGGTGAGGGCATAAGGGGATAGCGACTCCAAGTCTAGGTAGTATATTGTCTGGACGGCAGGATAGCAGATGCACTTTTAGCGAAGGCCCCACCCCCTTGGGCTCCATTTCGCAGTCAAGCCTCCTGGTGGGAAGTGGGGTTCCAAGGCAAGGTCAAAAGGTGCAAGTGACCCCAAGTTTAGGTAGTGTATCGTCCCGCATGGCAGGATAGAGCTTTTTTAGCGCTGGTTTGATGGCCCCACCCTCTGGGCTCTGTTCTGCAGTGGCACCTCTTGGCACGTATCCTAGTGGGAAATGGGGTCTCCAGGCACAGGTGAGGTCAAAAGAGACTAGTGACGTCAAGTCCAGGTACTGTATTGTCCTGCACTGCCAGATAGTAGAAGCGCTTTTAGCGCTGGGGTGATGGCCCCACCACCTTGGGCTCTGTTCTTCAGTCGTGCCCTCCTGATGCATATGCTGGTGGGAAATGGGGTCCCAAGGCACAGGTACGGTCAAAATGGGGGTAGGGACCCCAAGTCTAGGTAGTGTATTGTCCTGCACAGCAGGATAGCAGATGCGCTTTTAGTGCTGGGGCAATGGCCCCACCCCATTGGTCTCCATTCTGCAGTTGCCCCTCCTGGCGTGTATCTTGGTGGGAAATAGGGTCCCCAGGCGAGGTCAAAAGGTGCTAGTGACCCCAGGTCCAGGTAGTGTATTGTCCCACAAGGTGGGATAGCAGAGGTGCTTTTAGTGCTAGGGTGATTGCCCACCCCCTTAGGCTCCATTCTGCAGTCGCACCTCCTAGTGCTTATCTCGGTGGGAGATGGAGTCCCCAGGCACAGGTGACGTCAAAAGGGGCTAGTGACCCCAAGTCCAGGAAGTGTATTGTCTTGCACAATGGGATAGCAGAGGCGCTTTTAGTGCTTGGGTAATGGCCGTGCCCCCTTGGGCTCCGTTCTGCAGTTGTGCCTCTTTCTGCGTATCCTGTTGGGAAATGGGGTCCCCAGGCATAGGTGACGTCAAAAGGGGCTAGTGACCTTAAGTCCAGGTAGTGTATTGTCCAGCTCGGCGAGATAGAAAAGGCGATTTTAGTGCTGGGGTGATGGCCCGCCCTCTTGGGCTCCGTTGTGCAGTTGTGCCTCCTTCTGCGTATCCTGTTGGGAAATGGGGTCCCCAGGCATAGGTGATGTCAAAAGGGGCTAGTGACCTTAAGTCCAGGTAGTGTATTGTCCAGCTCGGCGAGATAGAAGAGGCGATTTTAGTGCTGGGGTGATGGCCCGCCCTCTTGGGTTCCATTCTGCTGTTGCAAATCCTAGTGTGTATCCTGGTGGGAAATATGGTCCCCAGTCATAGGTGAGGTCAAAAGGGGCTAGTGACCCAAAGTCTAGCACAGGCCGCCCCAGGGAGGTAGTGGTCTCTGGGGCCAAGAACGGCCCAGGAAGGGGGCATCGTGGCCCCCCTCCTTCTCTAAAAAAAAAAACCCAGGGAGGTGGTGTTCCCCGGGTGCCAGGGGGCAGGCCACGTGGCCCCCCCTATTCTTTTTATTTATAGCCCCAGGGCCCGCAATAATTTATACATATATAAAAATGCCCTAGGAGGGGAACCCCCTCCTTTTTCTTCATAAATGTGTGCGCATGTCCCCGGAACCTGGCCCACCCAGGTGCTTTAGTATAAACAGGCACAGGAGACTATGGCTTTTTTTTCATTTTTGCCACAAATTTCACGAATTCGCTGCAACATTTTTCAAACAAATGCTTTTTAGCCTTGCTGGGGTTCCTCTGGGACCCAGAGACCAAGTCTTGGGGGTCAGGGTATTCCTACCCTGCCTCCATTCCTTTTTTTAAATGCTTTTTTTAAAACTCGGCTGAAGCCTAGTACCAAGATAGCTGCCAACATCTCCTGGTTGAAGTGTTGGCAGCCAATCAGAGCTCTGAAGCTCTCTGCATGAGCTCATTATTATTCGTGAATTTGCCGCAATCAGAGATATACAAATTTGGATTTTCTTAAATTTCTCAACAACTGCTGAATAGATATACAACAAATAAGTGAAAGCGTGATCTGTGTAACCAAATCTACCTTTCTGCCATATTCAGTGTAATTTCGTCCAACGGTTCAGACCGTAGTCGCATTCAAAGCTCTTATGGGAATTAACATGGTATATGCACTTTTTCTCAGCTCCCGCTCGACAGATCACCCCGAAACCTTCCATAAAACAACCTGACTCACTATGATGCTTTTTCTGTAAAGTTTCGTGAAGATTCGTCAAACGACGCCAAAGGTATAGGCAAGTCAATAAATTCTTTTTCAATGGAAACATGGTCTTAACTATAACTACCTACTGGCGACATATATATATGTGTGTGTGTGTGTGTATATATATGTGTATAAATATATATATGTATTACCTTCTGCTAGTAGGTCACCGCCGCTAAGGGAAATAGATTGACAGCTACACTCACCCTCCAGCATAATAAATCAGGCCCCACTAATGGTACTGATGGACAGTCCCACCACCCATTTAGTATGCACAATCTCCAGCCCAGAGGCAACACGTGTTATCGCAAGGAGGAGTCTGACTAGACCCATATCGGGGAATCCAGACTCTGGGGTTGGTATTCCATCAGCAATACACTTCGCATCCCATCAAACATCCCTACTGTCATGGAATATCGCCGGGCTTAGGTCCAAGACTGCCTTGACTAACTGGACCGCCTTTATTGAACAACACGATATTTGCCTATTCCAGGAAACACGGTCAGCAGTCCCAGTTTTCTGACCTGGATTTTTAAATTACTATGCCCCGGCAATCCATGGTAGTAAGGGGTGTCCATCAGGGGTGCTGACCATCTGGATCTGTCAGGATATGGGCCTCAAGATCCAGGAGCTCCCAACAGGGAACCCAGATATTATTGGCATTCGACTGTTGAACAGTCCCCATGGTAATATTGACATCTACAATAAATATGCAAGAGGGGTTATAGGTGGGAGGAAATCAGATATCATAGTGGCCGTAGACGAGCTTCTGGACAAACGAGTAAGTGAATCCTGAATTATATTAGCTGGAGACTTTAATGTAACCTTTGAACCATTGGACTGCGAGGACAGTGACCTGGCAGCTGAGGAAGACGCCGTTTGGAACATACCTAACCTAGAATTATCCCCAATAAAAAGATGGACAGAAGTAGGGATACAATTGAAAGCATTCTGTCTAGAAAGAGGTATTAGGGTGGCTAATGGCAGAACCATCTCAGACAGAAAAGGGGTTAGTACTTTTAACAATGGCCACCATTCTAGCCGAATTGACTATCTTCTTGTTGAATTAAAGTTATGGTGCGCCCTTATGGACATGGCCATTATAGAGTGATTGGAGAGTGACCATAACCCACTTTGCTCAACCTTCTGCCTTTTGCAATTAGACGAATTCACATCGCCCCCTCATTTAACGTCTACTAGAGATCTACTGGTCAGCAATGATATGAGGAGGCTTAAATGGTCTAAAATAATCGAAAATCCCGATACACTGTCCTCTATCAGTAAGGATGTGGAAGTCGCGGCAGCTGAGATGGTGGCCCTTCGTTCTAGCACTCAAACAGTAGGCTCGATAACAGCTATTCATAATTCCTTATTTGATAAAATGCGGTCCCACTTTCAGAGGCCCTATAGCGGCAGAGTTTCTCATGCTAAACCCCAACAAAACTGGTATAACAATGAATGCAAGTGAACTTGTAAACTTCTTGGGGAAACCATTAGATCAAAAAACTTGAACATGATAAGGAATGGCAGTAAGGCATTTAAATAGTCCAGGTCAAGGCAAAAAAAAGAGTGGGATGAAGCTAGGTGGCAGGAACCTTAAATCAGCAAGCGCAAGGAGCAACCTGCAACCATTTTGGTCTCTTGTAA
Organism: Calotriton arnoldi; assembly: GCA_963921515.1. NCBI lineage: Eukaryota > Metazoa > Chordata > Amphibia > Caudata > Salamandridae > Calotriton > Calotriton arnoldi. The sequence goes on along the minus strand of CAWUFW010017325.1, from coordinate 102,696 downwards.
AATGGGGTAAGGGTGCACATCCACCTCCCTCAGAAAACCATGTTGCTCCAGATTCTTGGGTAAAACATTTTGCCACTCAGTATAGCAACAATGCAGAGGAGGAAAGTGAACCCTTAGTATTGGTCCCTTGCTATCCATCAGGCCTGGTTTTCGAGCCAGCAGACGTTCAGGCCGCCCTAAATGCAATCACAGGGGGGGAGAGCCCCGGGTAATGACAGCGTTCCTGCTGATGTCTTTTTACACGATAAAGAGAAGCGGGGCAGGTACATAAATGCTATTAGCAAATGCCATTCCTCAGGGCGCCCCCATCCCAGATTCGTGGAGGAGGGCGGAGATTATACCAGTCTATAAGAAGGGTGAAAGATCTCTGCCCGGGAATTATCAGCCCATCAGCCTTATTGATTCAATTCAAAAGGTGGTGGCACGTCTTGTTCTAGGAAAGGTGCAAGAGTGGATAGAAGATAATGATATTCTAACTCCACACCAGGCCGGGTTCCGTGTGCACATAAGCACAATAGATCAAGTTTTTAGATTCATTTTAATATATTGGCGAACAGTGGCGCTTGGCGAAGGCAGCATGTATGCTGCTTTTGTCGACTTAAAATCAGCTTTTGATTTAGTGTCCCGTAACAAGCTGTAGGTGGTGCTCCGGGACCTAGGCATGCCGATGGATCTGTTAACCCTTTTAGCTCACCTTCACGAGAATAACTCATATACGCTGGGGCATGCAAGGGAACATCACAGACCCATTTCCGGTTGAAAAGGGAGTGCGCCAAGGGTGCGTTCTGGCCCAAACGCTGTTCTCTCTTTTTATCAATGACATTGCTAAATTCTTATCTCTTATATCCACTGATGCCCCAACCCTAGCAGGCTCTATGGTTCTTATCCTAATGTTTGCCGACGACACGCTTATCATTTCAAAAACACCTAGCGGGCTACAGTGTGCGTTGACTTCATTTGAAGACTTTTGTAACCTCAGAGGCTTAAAGATTAACACAGCCAAAACTAAACTTATGATTTTTAACAAACATCGATCTTTTAGGGGCAAAATTACTATGGAGGGTGTGCCTTTAGAGCAAGTGGATGCCTTTACTTATCTAGACATCACACTAGAGAAAAAGATGAAATGGAGACCCCCACATTTAAACAATGGCACTAAAACACCCACAATGGGCAGGAGTCCTAAGCGAAGAATTCAGAACATCTTTGACAAAACCAGTAAGTCCTGCATTACAGATTTACAATGCAAAGGTGGTGAGCTCAGTCCTATACGGGTCAGAGCTTTGGGGGCTCGAAAATATGACTATGTTAGCATCTGCTGAAAACAGGTCCTTACGAACACTTACTAGCCTCCCCAAAAGCACCCCTACCCTCCCTCTGCTCAGTGACCTAGGAAGGAATTCGCTGGTTGACTTAGCTAGGATCCATCCCTTATTATACTGGCATAGAATATGGAGCACCCCTAAACTGATCACTTATGCAAGGGGTCCTAGGGATGTTATTGTGGCAGACCGCTTCCACAAAATAACCTGGCTCAGAGACATCAAAGTGGCACTGACGGCTATGGGTCTGCCAAACCTGTGGGATAAACCATCGAGCACGCAGTCTCTATCCAAAGAAGCTATAAAGGAAAGATATTGGGAAACGGTGGGGCATAATATTTTAGTAATAGTACCACACTGACTGAGAGTTTTATCTCAACTAAACCCTGTCCTTGTTTTGAACTCTATTGGGGCATTATAAATAAACCCCTTGATCGTAAACTTTACTTTCAATTTAGAGTGGGTACCCTGCCCCTAAAAACCTTTACAGCAAAATGGTCACCATTGGGACAACAGGTGCCCCCACTGTACTGAGCATGCAGAAACCTATTTACACATTGTGTTTGTCTGTCCTGCTTATGCAGCTCCCCGTACGTTCTGGCAAGTGCAGACTTGCAAGAAGTTGGGTACCAGACAAAGTAGTGTTGCCTTGAGAACAGACCCCTCAACATGTTATGCAATCCCCATAGCCAAATTTTTAAGGTGGATGTGGTGTATAAGATTAAAATTAGTGGATAACGAGAGCAATTAAATATGTAAAGTCAAATGCCATCAACATCGACACCCCGTTGGTTTGTCTGGGCTGTCAGAAGATTGTTCGTTCTTAGCATAGGTCTTGTATACCTATTGCAATTTGCACAACATCTAACTCTTGCTGGCTATTACCGTACAAATGATAACATGTGCCTTCTCCATAGTCTCTGGATATGTTGAAATTCCACAAATGAATGTACCAGTTTGATGGAAAATATTTTATCAGTAACATATTTTATGCTGTAAATGCTTTTTATGACAAAGTTTTCGAAATAAAGCTTTGATGATGATGATGTATATATATGTATGTATATAAATGTATATGTGCATATATATGTATATATATATATATATATGTTTGTTATCCAAAGTAAGCCTGATGCTTCAAGAACGCACTCCCAGCCACTTAATTGCAGAAGAAAACCGGAGACTGCATTCCAGGTTAATTTACTTTTATTTCCCAACGCGTTTCAAGGCAACGGCCCCTTCATCATGGGTCACTGTAGGATATGGCTTGGAAATCCCGACGTGCATGCTGCTTTTATATTTTCGCCCCCAGTGGGCCACGCACATCACGTTACATTCTGCACAGCATGCTGGACTTTGTAGTCTTCACCGGTCATTGTTGCCCCCAGTGGGCTCTTTGCCACATCCAGTAATTCGTCAGTGTCCTTTACATTATTAATACACCTTTGTAGGTCCCAGGATGATGTTCCGGTTTTAATTTTTCCTGACTGGGCTGCTTGCAGCTGTGAGAAAGTCCCGGTGCTGCGCAGCCTTTCCCACTCTCCAAGCTGTAATGGAAGGTAAAAAATGGTGCAATCCTTCACGGCGAGGCAGCCGTGTAAAAATGTTTGTTATCCAAAGTAAGCCTGATGCTTCAAGGACGCACTCCCAGCCACTTAATTGCAGAAGAAAACCGGAGACTGCATTCCAGGTTAATTTACTTTTATTTCCCAACGCGTTTCAAGGCAACGGCCCCTTCATCATGGGTCACTGTAGGATATGGCTTGGAAATCCCGACGTGCATGCTGCTTTTATATTTTCGCCCCCAGTGGGCCACGCACATCACGTTACATTCTGCATAGCATGCTGGACTTTGTAGTCTTCACCGGTCATTGTTGCCCCCAGTGGGCTCCTTGCCACATCCAGTAATTCGTCAGTGTCCTTTACATTATTAATACACCTTTGTAGGTCCCAGGATGATGTTCCGGTTTTAATTTTTCCTGACTGGGCTGCTTGCAGCTGTGAGAAAGTCCCGGTGCTGCGCAGCCTTTCCCACTCTCCAAGCTGTAATGGAAGGTAAAAAATGGTGCAATCCTTCACGGCGAGGCAGCCGTGTAAAAATGTTTGTTATCCAAAGTAAGCCTGATGCTTCAAGGACGCACTCCCAGCCACTTAATTGCAGAAGAAAACCGGAGACTGCATTCCAGGTTAATTTACTTTTATTTCCCAACGCGTTTCAAGGCAACGGCCCCTTCATCATGGGTCACTGTAGGATATGGCTTATATATATGTCATTTGAGATGTCATCAGTGATGTCATCAGTGATGTCACTGACCATGTCATGAGTGATGTAATATGTGACGTCATCAGCAGTGCATTGCGGGGGCGCGAGTTATAGTTAGCTGAACTAACTATAACGGGGGAATTTCACGGGTTTTGTACGAGTGCAATGTCCAACTAACTATAACTGTCCCTAAAACCTATGGTTTTTCAGTGAATTTGTAAGGTTTTTTAAATGCTAATTTCTAACTATAACGTGCCTGAAACCTATGGTTTTTTCAGTGAATTTCAAAGGTTTTTTAAATGCTAATTCCTAACTATAACATGTCTGAAACCTATGGTTTTTCCAGTGAATTTCAAAGGTTTTGTAAATGACAATTTTTAAATGTATTAATTGTTCTATTTATTTTTTGATACTGATTTACTACATTTTTTAAACTATTTATTTTTAGATATTTTATTTTTTAAATTACATTGTAATTACATTATACATTACATTACAAAATATACTTTCTCAGAATGAATTACTTTAGTTTAAATACTTTGCAAATAGGCAATAGACTTTTAAGTACAGTAGTTACAGTTGTTGCAATGGGCAACACAATTTCAAACACAATGCAACATTGAGCTCAATGTGAATTTCTAGTTAAATGTAATTAGTTACTTTATGGATTACTTTTCTAACCACAGGACTGGATCCTAGATTCAGTCCTGGGACATCTCCTGTAAACAGTTGAGTAAAAGCGTTTTGGTTACAGTAGTGATTTTTAAGGAATATTATTGTATTTTAAAAGTTGACACTTAGAAACTTTTTCACATAGAATCACCAATGTTATCCTATGGGAGGAAATTCACTTAGCAGGTAAGTAGTGTTATCGTTACTTTTTCTTACTCAGTGGTGGATCCTGGATCCAGCACTGGTGCATCTCCTGTAAACAGTTGAAAGAATGCGTTTAAGTCATACAGGCGATTTTAAGGAATATTTGTAGTTTGTGAAAATCGACACTTTGAAACTTTTCTGCTGAAAACCAGACAATGGATTCCTATGGAAGGAAATACAAGTTGCTGGTAAGTACGGTTAGAATTACTTTTCAGGGTCAGTACTGGGCTAAAAGATGCAGCACTGGGTTCTCTCCTGATATCAGGTGAGTAAATCGGAATTCGTAGTTCGGCTGATTTTAGAGGAATATTATAAAGTTCCAAAACTCCACACTTAGAAGAATTTCCAAGTGAAACCAGTCAATGAAGGAATGAATGAATATGCATTTCTAGAGCGCATGGCTACCAAATAGGCCTCCCAGCGCTAAAGGCAGTAACATCACCGTGCAGTAGTCAGGAATCACGGAAACAGAAAAGTTTTCAGAGATTTACGAAAGGCCAAATAGTTGACCTCCAGGCGTATGTGATTAGGAAGTTGGTTCCAGCACTTTGCTGCGGTATATGCAAACATACGTCCACCGCTCCGCGATCTATGTATCCTGGGAACTACTGCTAGATGTTTATTCTCGGAGCGTAGAGATCTCTTAGGATGGTAGGGGGATATGATAGATCGAAGGATCGGTGGACCCTCGGCTGAGAGAGTTCTATGGACAATGCACAGTGCTTTGAACTGAATTCGTTCCGCAACTGGGAGCCAATGAAGAGAGGCAATATGTGGTCTTGCGGATACCCGGTTAGGGACCCGCATAAGGAGGCGTGCTGCACAATTTTGCACAGTTTGTAGTATTTTAATGGTTGAGCACGGGGAGCCTAAGTACAGCACATTGGCGTAATCAAGTCTAGAGAGGATTAGTGCTATGTTAGGATGTTAGCCTATGGAAGGAAATTCAAGTTACTGGTAAGTACGGTTAAAATTACTTTTCAGGATCAGTACTGGGCTCAAAGATGCAGCACTGAGGTCTCTCCTGATAACAGGTGAGTAAATCGGAATTCGTAGTTCGGCTGATTTTGGAATATTTGCACAATGGTGAAGGAAGGGGGTGGGGCCTGAGGTGACATGTCTGCAAACACACCCTGTGGCGCGTTTTAAGTTGGAGAATTAATTCCTCCTCAATCCCGAGGGTCCCTAGGGGCCAACTAGCCCACCAGATACCTCCAGTATGCGCCAGAGAGCTGCGTTGCAGAGAGGTGTTCAGAGGCCACGCCCTTTTTGCACCTCTCTGCAACGCAGCTCTGTGGCGCTTTCTGGACGTACCTGGTGGGCTAGTTAGCCCCAGGGACCCTCAGGATTGAAGGGGATTTAATTCCCCATCTTAAAACGCGCCACGGGGCCTGTTTGCACACATGTCACCTGAAGCCCCGCCCCTCCCTTCACCACTGTGCAAACGCGCCCGTGGCGCGTTTTAAGTTGGGGTATTAAGTCCCCTTGAATCATGATGGTCCCTGGGGTCCAACTAGCCCACCCTGTACCTCCAGTATGCGCCAGGGAGGCTGCGTTGCAGAGAGGTGTTCAGAGGCCACGCCCCTTTTTACACCTCTCTGCAACGCAGCTCTGTGGCGCTTTCTGGACGTACCTGGTGGGCTAGTTGGCCCCCAGGGACCCTCAGGATTGAAGGGGATTTAATTCCCCATCTTAAAACGCGCCACAGGGCCTGTTTGCACACATGTCACCTTTAGCCCCGCCCCCTCCCTTCACCACTGTGCAAACGCACCCCATGGCGCGTTTTAAGTTGGGGGATTAAGTCCCCTTGAGTCCTGAGGGTCCCTGGGGTCCAACTATCCCACCAGGTACCTCCAGTAAGCCCCACAGAGCTGCGTTGCAGAGAGGTGTAAAAAGGGGCGTGGCCTGGACCACCTCTCTGCAACCCAGCCCTGTGGCACTTACTGGAGGTACCTGGTGGGCTAGTTGGCCCCAGGGACCCCCAGTATTGAATGGGAATTATTTCCCCAATTTAAAACGCGCCCCAGGGCGCGTTTTCAGAGTGGTTAAGGGAGGGGGCGGGGCCTGACGCTCGATCGCGTCTTTTTCTTTCTTTTTTGTTTTTCTGAAGGGGGGCTGTGTGGCCCCCCTTCTTTTTTACTTTTTGGGGCCCTGGGGACCCCATCTCCCAGGGCCTGATGCCTTTTTTCTTTTTTAAATAAAAAATACTGTACGGGAAGGGGGCCACGTGGCCCCCCTCCAGTGGCCGATTCCGACCCCGGGGACCCCATCCCCCAGGGCAAGGCCACTTTTTTAAACTTATTTTTGGAGGAGGGGGCTGCGTGGCCTTCCTCCTAAGGCCTCTATTGGCCCCGGGGACCCCATCCCCCGGGGCCGGCCTTTATTTATTTATTTTTTAATTATTTTTGGGGAGGGGGGCCGCGTGGCCCCCCTCCCGGGCCACTACTTGCCCTGGGGACCCCATCCCCTGGGGCTGGCCCTAACCTTTGGGGTCCGTGGGGGGACCCCAACTCCCCCACGGACCATGCCGGCTCCCCGCCTCCTGCGGGAGCCGGCATTGCTTTCCACATGGGGAGCTGCTAACATGCAGCTCCCCGTGTGGAAAGCAATGTGCTTTGGATATTGGAAGCGAGAGCAGGTTTCCCTGCTCTCGCTTCCAATATCCAAAGCAGTTTGCAATGACAGGGCGGGAGCCGCGAGGCTCCCGTCCTGTCATAGCAAACTACAGTGTCCCGGGGGTAGGCACCCCGGGACACTGCAGGAGCTGGCCCTGGGAGGTGGCGGTCCCCAGGGCCACCACTGGCTCCAGGAGGGGGGCCGCGCGGCCCCCCTCCCCACATCTACATAGCCCCGGGGAGGTGGTGGTCCCCGGGGCTTCGGGGGTCTGAAATGGACCCCCACATGTATTTTCTTAGTGCCCCGGGGAGGTGGCGGTCCCCGGGGCGTCTGGGGGGGCTGGAGCCCCCCCACACAGGTCATGTATGTTTTTTTTTTTTTTAAATAAACCCCGGGGGGTGGCGGTCCCCGGGGCTGCGTGGGGGCCGTGTGCCACCCCCGCCAACATTATTTATTTAAAGCCCCGGGGGGTGGCGGTCCCCGGGGCTTGGGGGGCCTTAGAGGCCCCCCACATTAAATATAAATAAACCCCCGCATGCCCCCGGGATTTTTTTTTTTTATCGGCAGGATCCGCACACCCAGCGCGTTTTTGCCGATTTTTCCCCCCAAAAAAATATTTTTGGGGGCCCTGGGGGTCCTTCTAGGACCCCCTGAGCAGGCCTAGGGGGTCAGGGTGTTTCTACCCTGCCCCCTTTTTGCGTTTTGCGCAGTTGTTTTGCTGCTTTCTTGTTCCTCGGTTCTACTGAGGAACAAGATGGCTGCCAACACTTCCTGATTTGGAGTGTTGACAGCCAATTACCATACAGCTCGTGATCGGGAGGGTAAGCGGACCCTACGCGGCCATAGATATATATGTGATTTTCCTTTTGATTTTCTCAGGAACTACTGAACGGATTTACACAATTTAAGCAAAAGGCACGACTCTGAACCAAGGGCTACCTTTTTGCCAAATTTGGTGTAATTCCGTTCAGCAGTTCGGGCTGTAGCTGCGATGAAAGGATCCTATGGAAAAATGAATGGGGAAAACACGTTTTGGGACCCCCCTTTTTTCTCGGCCCCCGCTTGACAAATCACCCCGAGACTTTCAGGGTAGGAGCGGACAGGAGCGGGCCACAAAGTTTGAAAAGTTCGCGAAGATTCGTCAACCGGCGCAAGAGTTATTTCAAATAGAATGTTGCGGATTTCCTATGGAAAATAGGTCCTAACTATAACTATCTACTGGCGACCGCCAGTAGATTATATATATATATATATATATATATATATATATATATATATATATACCTCCAATGTGATCCTTCCTAATCCAGTGCGCTCATCAGCGGGTGCTCTGCGTAGGGGCCGGACCCTGGCCCATAGTTTCAATTTTCTATCACAAATGACGCGGCACTCAAGGCTTGGAATTTGCTAAGTTTATTCTTCTCACAACACTCCAACCAACGCGTTTCAGCCCTCTCACGGCTTTGCTCACGGTTAGTGAGTCCTTCTTTGATTACACCTTTTAAACCCATCTCTGCCTTAATGGGGCATTATGGGTATTGTAGTGCTTTAAAATGTTTACACAAACTATTTACATTTTTTCAAAAAAGAAAGAAGAAATATGCGCATTTTGTCAGACATTTGTATCAAGACCTTTGACATTAAGTATGGCTTCAGGTATCTCTACAATACTCATCTTGTATATACTTGTATAGTACTTGTGTTATGAAAACGCTGGCTGCGCTATCTACACATCGTTCTGAGATTTTTGACCTTACCACTTCATGATATTAGGTATAGTACCTCATTCTACACATTGTTCTAAAATTTTATTCTTATGATATTACCACTTCATGATGTTAGGTATAGTACCTCATTCTAACATTATCTTCACTGGATGTTTTATCTTAATACTTCTATGATGCATATATTAAGAAGATTCTATTCTCTATATAAGGTGTCTCATCATACATAATACTGATCCATCTAGTGTCATTGGTAATGGTGTTAGGTGTTCGGTATAGTGCCCTTTTCTCAAAATTCATTTGCTGGATCAGTTCGCTCCTTTTTCCTACTCTTCCTATACTACATTTACAATACGTCAGTTACGCTGATACCAAGAATGTAAAAATGTAAATAGTTTGTGTAAACATTTTAAAGCACTACAATATCCATAATGCCCTATTAAGGCAGAGATGGGTTTAAAAGGTGTAATCAAAGAAGGACTCACTAACCGTGAGCAAAGCCGTGAGAGGGCTGAAACGGGTTGGTTGGAGTGTTGTGAGAAGAATAAACGTAGCAAATTCCAAGCCTTGAGTGCCGCGTCATTTGTGATAAAATATATATATATATATATATATACATATATATATCCAACATTGTTTGTCGCCTTATCCCAAGCCTCTTCGTGACGGCGTTCCGCGGCGGGGTAGCGAGCCCCTTTTAAATCATCAAACACGTGCAAGGTCCGTTTATAGAACACAACACACCACGGCCCATATCCTGTTCAAAGCGTGCGTTTATTTCCAACGACACTCAACTCGTTTCGGAGCCTCCCACTCCTTGTTCACGAGTAAAATTCAATACCAGTGGCTGCTCACTATATAACACACCCCGTGGTTTGTGAAAAACAAACAAATGCGATATAAAGCAGACTTCGTACGTCAATTGCCATGCTCATTTAAACAATTCATTCTATTATTAAACATGCAGAAAGGCTGATTATTATTATTTAACCTTATTCTTTTAAACTGTTAAAGCATAATACTATTTTGAGCTTTAACAAAGAAATATCATTTCAAACTTTTCAATAAAGTTTCCAACAATTATTGACAGTTTTTTCTTTCCTTATTAAAGTGTGTATATTTCTAAGCAGCCTAATTCTAAGTTGGGGAATAGTGCTTAACCCCTTATATTTAACAGAAATGTCACTGAACAAATAGTCTAGGTCATATTTCACAACCTTACGTCAATATCAGCAGTTGCATTTATTATTAACAGCACAATTCTGCCCAAGTGGGCCTGAGTGACCTATTCAAATACTAATGCCAAATATACCATTTAAGTCTAAATCTCCCCAAGACATTCTAATATTATTACATATCTGAGCTGCTCAATAAAGTGATATTGACAGTTTTTAGGTCGAGCCTCGAGTAGCGCGCAAGCGCTGCTCTGCGAGACTTTAAGTAAGGGGCTTTTGAAAGCTGACCACACGCTCGTGCGCCATGGCCTTTTCCGTGCGGTTACCCGCACGGCAGACATCTGTTTCCAATTATCATGCCCAGACGCGGGCGCAATAATTGGAAACACATGGCCATTGTGCACGAGCGTGTGGTCAGCTCAGCAGGCTGCCGCGCTCGTTATTAAACAACCTGCTGCTGAAGGGCGGAATGATAAGTTACCTCCGCTCGCATGTATCGCTGTGTCTGCACTAGTGTCGCGACTCACTGAGGTATGTATGATCCGCATGAAATCAAAGACCGAAGTCCCACCATGTGCGAAACAAGCACAACAAACCTGAAGAGTGCGTTTTTGAAGCGCGACCAATGCCGCCGTCTTGCAACCCGGGGTGTTTGTATCAAAAGCGTGTCCATGTTTACCTCACGTGGACCTTTTAAGTTGTGACTGACTCTGCTTTGGCAGGTTTAGGACCTGTGCCCTTAAGAGTCACACACGTACATCTGCGTTGTCGCTGGGACCTTAGTCAACCAGGCTATCGCGCAGCAAATAACACGCACATCGCATGTGTACGGGGGTGGCGTGCCTACCTGGCAGCTTCAGAGCTCCTTCTCCCGAGCCTCAAGGGTCCAGTCCTGGGGCCATGCCGTGAGTGTCTGTCCTTGAGGCCACCACCATGGTCGGTGCCCGGGTGCCGCGAAATTTAAATCCGATGGCGCAAGGAGAACGCGCCGCTCTGAACTTTCCGAAAGATCAGAAAGTGCCGGACCCGTTCCCGCCGGTCCCTGCGCCAGGGAGGACTCACCTGCGACCCCTACGGAAGCCGGGAGGGAGCAGCTCGCCTGCGGTCCCAGCTCGGGCCCCTCTGCACCGGGAAGGGAGTGAGGCTGGCTGGAGAGGGCTTGTCAGGAGCGAGCCCGGCTCACGGTTTTCCTCTCGGATTGCTGCCGAAGGAGCGGGCGGGGGATGGGCAGCCGCATCTGACGCTTCCCTCCTCCCCACTGGAATTTGCATGCAGTTTTCCAGCTTCACTTGCGGCCTCTCCTAGCCCCCACCTCCCGGTTCCATGGAATGAGGGTGGGGGAGGGTCGGTGGTGGTGGCTCCAAAGTTAGTTGCTCACTGCCACAGACAAGGGGAGCTCTGCCCCCGCTGTCGCCCGTTGTTCCCCGGCAGAATGTGTCTACAGACCCATGTGCTATCTTATGCCACCCCCCTGGAGCGTCCACCTGCCCCCTCCCTAGCTTCAAAGTGGAGGGAAGGGGCCAAGAAAGGAAGGCGCTGCGGGGGCTCTGGAATATTGATGGGAATGCTGCCTGGCACTTACTTTCAGTGCGAATACTGCTCAACTGGGCATGTAACCTGTTTTGTTACTGTCCCCCACCGCCTCAGACAGGCACGAAAATCCCTGCAACGTCATCGACTCACTGAAGAATTGGGGGCCCCACCCTTGGATGGACGGAGTAGAGGGTACGTACTTGTGCCACTCTGGGAGAACCTTGACTGGGTCAGAGAGGAAAGTGACAGCGCAGCCCCTTTTATTTATGGCCCCGCAGGCAAGAAGCGCCTTGAAATAATTAAGTTCGCAGTGCTATACAAATACTCAATTCATTCATGCACGCATTCATTCAATTCTTTTTCTGACCAACCGTACCCTCAACTCCGAATTGTATATTGCGTCTCTTGAGCTGAAGGAACCCGACTCACAGAAAGCAACAGTAAATCTTTAGCTGCAGTGGTACTTCGGGCGTAAACGTTATACATTTCTAATACAAGCAGTGGCCGCAGCACGCCTAGAATGCAGCACTAGAGGCAGGTTTCCAGGTGTACTGCTGGGGTGTCGTGGGCCACTTTACTGAGTTGCTGCATCCCCAGAGTTGAGATGTAAGCGTTGTACAACACCGCATTGGGTGAAGTAACTCCACACTGGGGAAAGGCAGCTCTCTGTCAATGGGCCTTTTTTTTTTATTATACACATTTTTCTCGGAGGTGAAACACCTTCGCCTACAATCCCATTAAGTTTGGCGGGCTTCTGTTCCCATCCCACTCTGGAAAAGAGTGGACTCAAGCACTTTATTTTTGCAGTTTTATACAGCGCGAACTCGACCCAAGGGGATCAGAGCGCTTTACACGAGCACCTTGCATTACAGACGGACACATTCATTTTTAGGCACGTGGAGATTAACTGATTTCTAGAATGACAAGATGTTTGAGCCTCCCACCAGACTTGAACCCGGATCCCCAGCTTCAAGTTGGCCGCTCTAGCCGTTAAGCCGCTAGAGAACCGCAACCCCTTTCTGGGAGGTCGGAGAGAAGTGTGTGATGCTCACAAACTCGTAGGTTTGCAGGTGTTCACAAACTCTCCAGGAAAAGCACGCGTTGTTACGCCCATTCGCAGTTGTTTGCGACTGTGTAATGTGTAAGCCATTGTGGCACACAGTTACGCAGTAGTAAAACCATTTACGCCTGCTAAGTAGTCTTTTGTTAAAAACTGAATGCCAAAACGCAGTCATTTTGGAAGTAAAAGTATGCTTACCAACGAAAATGCCTTTGTAAATTGGCCCCCAAGTTGTCTTAGACCCCCTTACCCACAGAAAGTGAACATTCAGCATTTGCACCACTTGGGATCTTTGACGGAGTGCAAAGATGGAGCTGGAATCGGAGCAGGTCGGCGCTGTGACGCAGCTCCCAGGAAGGTGTGCAGTCTGTGGGCCAGGCCGTTTCAGACCACCTCCTGTCCATGTATCTGAGCACTGATCTCTTCCTTTGGTTTCATGCTCTGTGAGAACGAAGAATCCCGGACTACCTGCGTGTTATTAAAGCTTTGGTGCTCAATTGCCACCATTCGTGCACTTTAATTAAACGATTTATGACTCAAAGTGCAGTCACGACCGCTTATTCGTCCTGGCTTCACCTGGACAGCCTGCCACCCTGTGCATCCTTATTTTGCTGACCTACATCCGGTTCGAATTTTAGTTTGGGAGAGAGTGTGGGGTGAAGGGTAAGGGGTTGAGTGGTCATGCGTTTCCTGCTGTAATTTGTATATAATCTGCAAGTCACACGCTCCAATCCAAGTATCTGATTAGTATTTATTGCCTTTCATTTTATAGCACTTTATACCGTGGCCTGGGTTTCAAAGAACTCTGAATAGTAACATTAGTTATTACCTATCGACACTGGTACTCTTTTTATTGGCCTTGGAAGGATGAGAGGTGATGTGATTCCAGCTTGACTATTTTGAAAGGGCTGCTCTTCCCCCCCAATCCTCGTTCGTTACATCCAAGGGAGCTTCCCCCCCCAGCTTTAATGTGATAGCGTAGTCGGTCAAGGCGCCTGTTGTATCTGTGTGTCTCAAGTTGCAGTTCAAGTAGGTCAGCCTTTCATCCTTCAGCTGTTGAGACATTGAGTACGATCCATTTAGTAATAGTATTTTTCATCAAACGTTTATGAGACACTTCGTCCTGTAACAACTGATCTGAATGTTCAGTAATATCATTGCCCATGTGAACACAGCTGCTGCTCTGTTTAGGTCGAGCCTGGGCAGCGCATGCGCTCCTCTGCGAGGCATGCTGTATTCAGGTATGGACTTGAAGCTCCGCCCACTCTTCATTCATATTTTTCATTGGCTTGTGTCATTGTCCACTGTAAACTGTGGCTTTTCATTGGTCAATAGGCTTAGTAGTCCCTCCTTAGTACCGCCTTGTCTTATTTTGTAACCTCCCATGAGGACACCCCCGTTACACGTGTTGTTACTCTGCAGGCTTTATTATTTACAGCCTCTGAGCACTATTTTCTCAAATCGCTTTGTCTCTCCTAGCTCTCCTGATGCTTTAAAAAAATCTTTATAGCACCGGCGCCAAACACATTTGCAATGCAATAGGTCTCGCATTTGCAAGAGTTTAAGTTATTGGCATTGTAAATGACAATGCCTTTTATTTATCTGTTTTAAAAACAGCACATAAATAAATGGCATTGCCATTTACAATGCCAATAGCTAAAACTCTGGTAAATGCGAGACCTATTGCATTGCAAATGCTTGTTTTATTAGCTAGTGCCTATATATTCCCAGCTTTATTTATTTAGTTTCCTTAATTTGGCATTAATGTCTTATGTTATCATATATCACTTTTGCAGAACATCATCATTACTTAGTGGATGATGCTCTTTCATATTTCACACCATTATCGTTGTTTGGGAAACAATCATTGACTCATTGTGGCTAACCACAACGTCGTTATTAAACTAGAGAGGTGGCCCCTATATCCAAGGGAACAGGGCACTACTAAACAGTAGAAAAAATGTGCTTCCTCTTGGAAATCAAATGTCTAGCACTCTCTGATTCATTCACATTCAATGTACACAACACATACAATACTGATCTAGGTCAAATTACACCGACCCCACCTATGAATGTACCACCAAGGTCGAGATATAGCGTTAAAGGATTATTTAATTTCTTAAAAACAACACATTATATCACAATGCACTTTTTGAAATTGATAACATAAAAGTTGAAATATAAAATTCATATATAGCATGCAGTATACAATAAAACACAATGGGGCATATTCTCAAGGACTTATCGCCTAGTTAGCAGCACTTTATCGCAGCCAAAGTGGCGATAGATTTATCGCCCTATTCACAAGCTGGTGCTAACAGCCGATATCGCCAGTTTTCCTGCGATAGCAGACGCAAAAAACATCCCCACGGATGACACCGGCAACTAAAGCTAATGAGATGCAGAGTAGGCGTTCCCGTGCAAAAAGCCGCGACAACACCACTTCGCAACATTCTCAACGACCAGCCAGATCGGCGATAAGATCACAAAACATGCGATAAGGCGCGTTAGCAGCAGGGAATTAACACCTGCTCTTTCCTGGTATTAAGTCGGACGATAACCTGCACCAGAAATGGGAGCCCAGCCCACAGCCACACCAGAAGAACAACAGATGCCATGGAGCTACTGATCATGCGGCCGGACACCCAAGAGGGCCACAACACCCACCGCCACCACCCCCAGCACCCTCCCACCCCCCGGGGCCCTACCCCAGACATTGGGGCCGATCACGATGGTGGGCGGATCGCCCCCGCCAGGCCGGCGGTGGTCACCACTGGGCCGGCGGGGGCGATCCACCCGCCATCCCGACAGCAAAGACCCCCCGCCATATCATGATGGCTGGGGGGTCCGCGGCGGACGGAAAGACCGTCCGCCGTTTTTCCGCCGGTCGACTCGTCGACCGGCGGAAAACGTGCTGAATATGGTGGCGGTGTCTGGAAGACACCGCCATCCATATCACGATGCAGGCTGCGAGCAGCCTTTCCATGGCTGCATTGCCGCCATGGAAAGGCTGGCAGTTCCTGCTGTTGGGGGCCCATTGCGGGCCCCCAGGGTGTTGGGGGGTGGGGTGTGCACATGGGGGGTACCTATGGTACCCCCCTGCATTTGCATGTACAATGTGGCAGGCACCGCGCGGTGCCTGTCACGTTGTGCATGTAAATGCACAACTTGTATTTTTACATTGAGGCGGGTGCTGCTTGCAGCACCGCCCGCCGCAATGTAAAGATACAGGATGCGCTCGCCAGTGTGGCGGGCGCATCCTGATTTGTGTAGCGGGACTGCCGCACCTATGGCGGGCGGTCCCTTTTGGCAATGCGATGGCGGGCGGACTTTGTCCGCCCGCCATCGTAATCGACCCCAAAGATATTTTACATCAACTTTACAAAATCATGAACAAAACAATTCGCCTGATGTCGCACAAGTACAACAATTAACATTCATGTGTGGTCAGAAAAAGGAGAATCATTCATTCATCTTTGAATTTCCAAACAAATTATTTTATTCAAATTTAACTCAAAACAACTATTCGGAAGAGTCATGGCGGGTCTTCTCTGAACAATCTGTAAGACACAGCCTGCAAGACAAAATTCAAGATAAGAAGGTGTGTCATGCGCTCATCAAAGGACAGAGAGAGAGAGAAAGAGAGAGAGAAAGAAAGGGAGAGAGAGAGAGAGTGAAAGAGAGGGAGAGAGAGAAATAGAGAGAAAGGGGGAGAGAGGGAGAAGGAGAGAGAGAGAAACAGAGGAAGAGAGAGAGAGAGACAGTGAAAGGAAGAGAGGGAGAAGAAGAGAGAGAGTAACAGAGGAAGAGAGAGAGAAGGAGAGAGAGAGTAACAGAGGAAGAGAGAGAGACAGTGAAAGGAAGAGAGGGAGAGGGAGAGAGAGTGCCGACACTGCGGACCCAGGCCTCACTGCTCACCTGCTGCCACCGGTGTGTCTCCAACCACGTGCCGGTATACACTGCAGTCCACCAGGTCCCTTATCTGAAACAGAGTCCAGATTTATGAATGGCAGAGTTCATATCATTGCACACGCCATCATCACTTGGCCGCCCCTGCGTACACAGGCTGCTGCACCCCAGCCCCTCCCGCCGCCCAGCGGTGTATGCCTGCCCCTGCACACCCATGCCTCACTGCTCATCTTCCGCCACCAGCGTGTCTCCAAGAGGGCCCACCACATGCCGGTGCAAGCTCCAAGCCTGGGGCCCGCGACCGTGGCAGCTTCCACATCATGCAGCCCCGCCGCGCGGGCCACCAGGTCACACACGTGATTCTGGGTCTTGATTTCGCAATGGCAGAGATCATACCAGTGCACACGGCATCATCGCAGGCTGTACACCCGCTCAGCTCTATAGGTGCCACTAACTCTGTGAACCGCGAGGCAACGCCACGTGGCGGTAGGCCCGCGCTGCCCGCTGGCTCAGGCCTACACTGCGGTCCAGCAGGGCTCACACAAATTATTACCAGTCCGGACCGCCAGGACGGCGCATCATCGCAGGCTGCACACCCGCTCAACACCTAAGGTGCCCCTACCTCAGTACACCGAAAGTCACCGTCCCGTGCCGGTAGGCCCGTGCCGGCCACAGTGTTTCCGGTGCCACCAACTCTGTGCAACGCAAGTCATGGACCCTTTCTGATTGAGTCTCGTGATATGCCAGGCGGACACAGCCATGTCACCTCCGGCAGTGGGGAAGAACTGGGACACGTAGCGTCGTCGTCCCCCCCTTTATATGTAAGCCGAGTGGGCTGGGTCGGCGTACGCCAGGCCAGCGTAGGGGTGTGAATAATTATCCCTGGGCTCTGGGCGTGGTTCATTTCTGGGCTGGACAGGAAACCAACTGATGCGTGTGTCTCTGTTGCAGTGTCTGCGCCACACGGCCCGCAATTGACAATGTTGCAATGTTGCATGCACCCGGAGGGCGGCCGCACACGAAGGGATTGTACAAGGGGCGCAAGGCCGCTCGGGCTCTTGGCTCATGCATGCCAACTGTTGTGTGTGTATCGCTATTGGTGCACCATAAGCCTAAGGCCTAGCCTCAATTGCAGCGCGAAAGCCACATCACATTTCCAGAATGCAAGCAGTAGTCAGACTAACATTAGGGATGAAAGCTCCTTTGCCTCAATACATGAGGCGGAAGGACATCTGCACCTCCGACCTTGGTCTTGCATGCGGCAGGCACCCCCTGAGAGAGATACCTTAGCAGATGATGACGACTCCCACACTATGCACAGCGCTAATGAAAGACCAACGTATCCACACCCCACACACAGAAGTTCTTGCTCGAGGTACTATTGCATGGAATGCCCTTGACACTTACATACACAACAACCCATACGTCCAAACGTTGCACACACATACGACTCATTGCTGCAAGCTGTGGCATATCATCCACATAACTGCCGCAGGTCAGAAGAGTGCCGGTTCTACGAGAGCCACCAACGCAATGGCAGAACATCCCGGGCGCATGCACAACGCCTGTCACGTGGAACTGTACCGTGACCGAATGCTGCCTGTTAGTGTCTGATGCATTGGTCTGCATGTTGTGGCCCTTGTCTTGCCCGTACTGACACGCACATGGCAATAAAGTCTACGCAACTTCACTAGTGTTCAACTGTGATGAGTGTTGATTAGAATGACAAATCGTGTGCCTCAATTAGCATTGTCCGTACACAGGGAGGGACTGACTGGCGCATTTCACTTAGGGGTGAGTCCCTATTGCCAGCTCCACCTCTGTGAGCCAGACATAGTGGTTGGGATAGTTGCTGATAGACCTGTGCTCTTACTTGTCTTCAGCAATGTGAGTATGGTGTCCATATTCTTGCCATGTGGATCAATGTGATCCATCACTAGAGGCTGTGTCCACCCAGTTGAGTGTGAGTAGGGATGCGAAGAGATGTTCTGTTGTCAAATGTGATGGGGGACACTACTTTAGGCCTGCCAACGACTTTGACATTTCATACCCAGCCCTATTTCTAACATTGCGTGGGGCAAAGTTGAGGAATTGCGCGATTGTTGTTTCAGAGCAATGAGGCCACAGCTAGTGCACACATTCCCAGTCATCTCACTTCCTATATGTGTCACGGTCAAACATGCGCATTGCTTTCATTTCCCAGGGTGTACCTTTTTGGGCAATCAATGTCCTTACATTCATCCATACTTTCATACTTGATCGATTATGGACATGACACATCTGTGTGAATTTGAATGATTTATTCACATTCGGTGGAGTGTCGGAGCTGGAGCAGTACATGGCCATGCAAACCCCACATTACATTGTAGCCCAGTGGAGGGCCAGCCAGAGTCATTTAGGGATTGACAAGTACATCGGAAGAGGAAGAGTACAGTACGCAGTCTGATTGCTGTGTCATTGGTAAGCAAACAAAATATGGCAGTCCATATCGAGGTCCAAGGTGAGTGTCGCAGAGTGTTTCGGGAGACAGTGGGAGGTGTTGTTACAGGGCATGATGCAGAGGGCAGAACCAAGCTGAAACAGGGCATATGGCAGAGAAGAATGCTACTGGCTCCTTCTTACTACAAAGGTAGAATCACCCGCATCTTCGTCCTCTATGTCATCTGTCTGAAATGTGGGTGCTGATGTTTGGTCTGCAGCACTGTGTGCCACTGACACATCAGGGGCCGGAGATGTGTGTGTAGAAGTACCAGCAGCATTCATCAGCGACTGCCTTAGTGGCAGCAATGCGATGATGAGGATCTGCAGGGCATGGAAGATCCCAACAACTTTTCGCTGGTGTGCATCCGTGGCAGCCATTCTTTCTGCATGCATCCGCTCCATGTTCTCCATTATCCTCAGCATCTGTGCCAACTCTCGGCTGACGTCGCTGAGGCCACTCTGACTAGACAGTTGTTCTCCTCTCAGAGTCATGACTCCAGCGATGTCGGGCATGGATTGTTGGACATCATGGAGCGAACTGTGGGTGTCCGTTAGGGAGTGTAAGTGGTCCCTGATGGGACTTAGACACCCACGTATGTCATCTAGTATGGCTGCCATGAGGTCGAACCCCACCCTCACCTGTTCAGCCACCTCATTCTGGCGGTCTAACACATGGCCTTGGAATGCGATGTGTTCTTTGGTGAGGTGCTGGGAGCCAGCCGTGGTGGTGGGTGCTTCCTGCTGTGTGGTCTGTGCAGGGGGTGGGGTCTCCTCGATGCAGCTGGGGTGCCCTGCTCCTGGAGGTGGGTTGCCGTACTTGTCAATGAGCTGTTGTAGGGCGTCGGTGTCAAAGGTGTGGAGGTCCTCTTCATCATCACTGATGAGTTGTCTGGTCTGCTCTGCAGGAGGTGTTGATTGTCCCTCTGCAATGTGAAGGGGAGATGCATTTTAACATTGTGTTGACATGTATGTTGATGCATTGTTCAAGTTTACATACAGACTGCATGACAATGTACATTGTGACTCTTTGGGAGGAGCTGACTATTTGATGCGGGACAGTGGACATTTGAACTACATCACAGATGTGAGGTTGTACACGTACATTATCATCACACAGTTTCCTGCTATGCCAAATGTGATTGGCCAGTTTCTACGCACAAGCGGAACCAGTTGTGTCCTCTGTTCTGTAGTGAGAGTGTTGCACTTTGCACCGCATTGTCGTCAATGTTGATGTGCTGTTATTGCTATGTGTGTGTGCTTCATTGTGGGAGAGTCGCCCCTGCAGCTGTGAATTTGCTGCCCCTTATCCCTTTGAGGCGGTGTGCCTTTGACTTCTGTGCTTCTACAGTGCTGAGATGTTGCAGACTTGGTTAATTTTGGCTCTAGTTGGATTTTGGACTCTTGGGCATGGTTTATCTGCAGATGTGTTGTTGACGTCAGGGTTGTTTGTGCACATGGATGTGTCAGAGTGTGACCTGCTCCTTTACGGATGTGTTCCACACTCAGCCACCTCAGTGTCGTGGCGTGCACCATGTCATGATAATTGGATTGCAGCCATGCTGTTCGTCATGCAGTGTCACTTGCATTGTCAGTGTGGCTCACAGACACGCAGCTTTGCTGGTTTTGACACGTGTGCATGGGTTGGTTGTGAGATTGGTGCTGTGTGGGGAGGGACCCCTCTGTGCCCATAGTGGACGGGGGCCTACTTGCTGTTTGTATGTGTGCTGCAGTGTGCCAAGGGGATCAGGGACATGATCCAGAGTCATTGTGGGTGGGCAGTGTGCTCTACTTAATTGTGCATGTGTGCCATTGTGCCCATCTCCCCCGTCCCCCAGTCCCTGTTCGGTACTCACCCTGGTGCTGTTGTGTCAGGTCATGTCGAGCAGTGTCCGGACCCCCAACTCCTGCCACCGTCTCCCCACTGAGGACTGTGGCCACCATTTCCTCCATCTCATCCAGCTCCTGGTGTTCCGCTGGACTGCCACCTCCAGTCTGCATTGCTGCCTGATGGTTGTCCGCGAGTTTCTTCTTGGTTTTGCACTTCGCATCATTCCATCGCCTCTTGACCTCTCCAATTGTCCTCCTCCTCACTCCGACTGCATTCACCTTGTCCAGGATGGACTCCCATATTGCATTTTTATTTGCCAATGACACGTTGGAGGTGACGAACAGTTGTTGGTGGTGTTCTATCACCTCCGTGATGATGATTCTGTTTTCCTGCGGACTGAACCTCGTCTTCCTCGTCTTCTTCTCCTTGCCCTTCCGTGACCCCGAGGTCCCAGGCTGGTCCTCCTGGGGGCTTGTGGGGTTCTGGTCGTCCTCTGTACTTGCTCCGGCTTCCTCCATGGTGCTACGCAGTTTGAATTATTTTGTTTGTGTTTTTCGGTGCTTTTATGGGGCATTTTCCCACATGACGCGTGGGAATTGCAGGCCTGTCGCTGGTTATCGCTGATTTTTTTTATCGCGGTTGGCCACATTGCTACTTTTTTCGTGTTCGTGTTTCGCGTTTTTTTGCCGTCACGGTAATTTTATCGCGGTCATTTGACGCGTTAGCGTGAGACTATCGCATGGTACCGCCGTGTTGAGAATACAGCGTTAACACAGCGTTAGTTTCCCGCGATAGACTGCGATGTGCAAAGTTGCGTTAAGCTAATTTTGCGATAATTATCACACGTTCTTGAGAATATTCCCCAATGTGTATTGATATTAAAAACCCGACGAAATATCCACACTGACCAACATAAAGGAAAAGATATAAAAGGAGAAGGAATGTATATGAACGGGGGACCCTTTTGGGTCCCCCGTTCATATTTTGGGTGACCACAACGTCACCCAAAATCCATAATTCAACAAAATATATTATTATTTTGTCCATATTGGCATTAACATTAGGTTAATAAATATACAACACAATTCTGCCGTGTTTCGGCAACCGCCTTTCTCAATGATGGCAGGTGCCGTTATGTGACATCATTAATTAGCATACATTTCATACAGAAGTGTACAGATTTACTGCGATTTTACCCTCACATTATGTAGCACCCACTCATGACTGCAGGGGCATGGGTGATACTCTGGAGCATCATATATATATATATGTATATCTACTGCCTCGTGCTTTTTGTTTTGCCAATACCTTTGGTGCTGTTTGACAAATTTTCACTTAATTTTCAAAATTAGTACAGATCAGTTCAGCTGCTGTATTGAAACTTTTGGGGTGATGCGTCAAGCGGGGGTCAAGACAAAGTGGAGGTCCCAAATGTGTTTTCCCCATATTATTTCCCATAGAGATTTTGAACACGACTGCCGCCCGAACTGCTGAGCGGAATTACACCAAATTTGGCAGAAAGATAACTCTTGGTCCAGAAAGCATGCTTTTGTTATTTGGTGTAAATCCATTCAGTAGTTTCAGAGAAATTAACCAAAATCCCAATTTGTATATCTCGGGACGCGGACCATCCTCGGGTCTACTCGCGGAGAATCTGTGGACCTGCATGCCAAAATAAGATTTGGATTTGCTGGCCACACCTTCACAGAAAAGTTGCGGCTGCCATTTTATTTAGCAGGAATTGGTCCCGGGGATTGAAAAGATGCTTGTTTAGTGACTGAAGGGGTCCGGTGAGATTTTTCCCGACCCCCTGTGTATGTGAAAAATGAGGGGTAAGCCTTTGTACTGGGCAGTAAAATAGCAGGAAATGATTTTTTGGGCCATGTGCAAGCGATCCTCGGAGCCGCCGCAGGGCTCAGTGTGGCTCTCCATGTAAATCCTCGAACCTCACCGTGAAGTTACACAGGAGCACACTGAGCGTTGCTGTGGATCCGTGGATTTATGAAAAACCCAACCAAATTTGGCTCCTTCGCAGGAAATATACAAAGGGTTAAAGAAATACTGACCATTCTGAAGTGTTACAACAAAAAAGAAAGATGAAAGGAAGCCTATGATTTTTAATGAGAGCAGCATAAGTAACAGCACATGGTGAGGGGTTGCCATTTTACCTGCTTTTCTACTGAGGTGATTTACAGAGATCTCACTTGAGATTTCAAATGAAAACAGATGTTACCAGACATAGACACAAAACTGAGAGAACAGCAAAGTAATTTACAGGTATGTTAATTAAGTTGTAGTACATAAAAGTATATTTAGAATAAAAAAATAGTGACTGTATGTTAGAAATGGGGGTCTCTAGTTGGCAGAGGTATGTACCTTTGTCCAAATAGGGACCCTTGCTTCTAGTCAGGGTAAGGGGGATACACTTCTAAAATAACCCCTGCTCACCCCCTTGGTAGCTTGGCACGACTAGACAGGCTTATCTCAGAGGCAGTGTGTAAAGCATTTGTGAACACATACAGTAATACAGTGAAAACACTACAAATGGACACCACACCAGTGTAGAAAAATAAGTAATCTTTATCTAAACCAAAACAAGACCAAACAACAAAAATCCACAATACAGTAATAAAAATATGACTTTCAGATGGTAGAAATAGTTCAGTTCAAAGCAAATTGCAGATGCGTTAATTTTCACACAAAGTACCTTGGATGCGTCACGTAAACAAACAAAATGGGCCGCAGGGAAGGTGTTGCATTGGTTCCTTACACTCAGGGAAGGTGATGCATCGGTTCCCTGCTCTGGGGGAGGTGATGCGTCGGTTCCTTACTGCTGAGCAGGGGAGGTGATGCGTCGGCTCCTTACCGGAGAAGAGGTGATGCTTCGGTTTCTTACTGCGTGGGGAGGTGATGCACCGGTTTCTTACTGCGTCCCTCAACAATGCGACAGACTTGGCGCCTCGATGCAATGCGAATATCCGGGACGATGCGTGGATTCTTGCAGCCGCACAGCAGGGCTTGCGTCGGAATCGGTACGGTGATCTCGGACTTCGGAGATCGTTGCACTCGATGCGGTGTGCGGCGGTTTCTCGAGCCGCTGCAGGCACTGCGACGGTTTGTTCGGCCATGCGTCAGAAACAGGTACGGATGCGTCACGCTTCTCGGTGTTGCTTTGATTTTGCAGCTCCCAGCGGAAAAACAGTCTCTAGAGGTCCAAAACAACAGCAGGCACCTCTTAGCAGGTCATAACTCCCAGCAAGGAAGTTCAGGGGAGCTGGGGGTGATGTCTTTGTGTCCCTGAGACTTCAGAACAGGAGGCAAGCTCATTTCAAGTCCTTGGAGATGTTCTTTCAAGCAGGGGACACAGCAAACAGAAAAGTCCTTTTCTCCTTTCCTCAGCAGCAAGTAGCCACTGCAGGCCAACCCCATACAGCAAACAGCACAGGGGCAGTATTCCTCCCCAGCTTCTCCGGCTCTTCTCCTTGGCAAAGGTTCCTCTTGATTCCCAGAAATGATCTCAAGTTCTGGGGTCTGGGCCCCAATATTTATATCACAAAATCCTTTGTTCTCTGGTGGCAGAGAAGCCCTGTGCTCAGTCAAAACCAGTTCTGTCCTCTCTGGTGCAGCTTCCTGACAGGAGGTGGAGACAGCATTGTCCTTGGCAGACCAGGCCCATTCAGGTGAAAGGAAATCTCCTCCCCCTACTCTAAATGCATCCCAGGTCTATTTAGCCCAGCCCTGACTCATCAGGCTCTCTGGAGCCACTGCTCCTCCCCAGCCCCTGTCATCCAAAAGCCAGACATGCAATACACTAACCTAGCAGAGGCACACTGGATGGCTAAGCAAGAAAATACCTACTTTCTAAAAGTGGTATTTTCAAACAAAGAATGTAAAAATCACTCTCACTAAACGATGTATTTCTTACATTCTGAGTTCAGGCATACTAAACTTTATTTTCCTACCTTGTTCCCAGGGGTAGTTATGTTTATAAGATGTTATGAGAAAACTCCCCAATCTGTCCTATGGGAACAGGTAGCCTTGCAATAGTGAAAAATGAAATTGGCAGTAATTCACTATCAGGACATGCCACACACATCAGGGCATGTCCTACCTTTTACATACATTGAACCCTGCCCACAGGGGTACCTTGGGCCTACCTTAGGGGTGACTAACATGTAAGAAAAGGGAAGGTTAGGGCCTGGCAAGTGGGTGACCTTCCCAAGTCGAAATGGCATCACCAGACTGCACACAGGCTCTGCAATGGCAGGCCTGAGTTACATTTACAGGCTGCTTATGTGGGTGGCCCAATCAGTGCTGCAGCCCACTAGCAGCATTGTATTTACAGGCCCTGGGCACACAGAGTGCACTGTACTAGGGACTGACTAGTAAATCAAATCAGCCAATCATGGAAACACCAATCCATAACAACAATTTACAAAGGCAGCACTTGCACTTTGGCACTGAACAGCAGTGGCAAAGTGCCCAAAGCATCTAGACCAGCAAAAGGGAGTCCAACACACAGCGAAAACACAGGAGGTCAAGGCAAAAAATACAGGGGAAACCCACGGCAATGATGTCAGGTCTAACACTGTATGTAAGGTGAAAGAAAATGTGTAGCTTCTAAACAGTATCGTAAAAGAGAAAATAGAAGACTGCTTAGGATGAGAATTAACTAAATATACAGTGAGCAGGAAATGAGAAAGAGGAATTGCTATACTGAATGTATATTAATTTTATTATGCTAGTATGAATGAATGTGTTTGAAATTAGAGGTGCGTGTTTGCTTATAGCATGTAATTTGCACACATTCTAACAGTCAGGGAGGAACTTACATACCCAGTTATAATCTCACTAAAGCAGTTATGTACCTATCACTCATATAGCCAGGCAGTAACTGCCACACTCACTCACACACCCATAAGACCATTCACACACTCATTTACTCATGTGTGCATCCAGGTTTGAGTACTAGTCCTCCCCTAGAGCCTGGGGGGACATCCACAGAATGAGACCTGCACCACAAGAATATTTTGAAGAGGACTACTTCAGCGCTCTTGAATAGGAAGAACCCTGATAGTAGTTGACTGCAGAATCATGGCCCCAAAGGGTAGTGTGTTTTAGGAAGAAGGAGAGGAGTGGAGAAATGAGTGGGTAAAGTCTCCACAGGAGAGAGGGGATCCCCCAGAGAGAGACTTCTCTATTGGAAATGGCGCAGGAAGTACTGCTCTCCCAAATCCAGTCCCCTGAGGATCTCAAGGACAGGCAGGCTGAGTGGGACCTGAGGCCATAGCTGACCCAGTTGGGTGCAGAGGAGAGAAAAGGTGAGGTTAAGAGAACCTTGGAGGAGAAAAAAAGGGTCTTGCTGGTTAGAGTGTTAAGGAGATGCACTTGAAGGCCAAATAGCTGTTAGAGACTAGCTGAAAAGGTGTGAGCACCACTACTGTGTGCAGTGCAGAAGAAAGAGTTCATTATTCAGAGACTTGGTGCCTGACTTTAAGGAGGGGTTTGATATAGACAGGTTATTTCTGGCATAAGAAGTAGCTGTAGAGATACAGAGGATCTCCTAGGAGGATTGTAGATGTGCCTTTGGTGTCACTTTCATGATGATGGGAGGTACAACATACTGGCTCTAGAAAAGGGGAAGAGGTTGAGTTATCCCACTATAAAGGAGGTCATAGTGAGCAAATATGAATTAACCCCAGAGGAGTGCAGGTTGAAATTTAGTGTTAGTCAGACACTGTGTCACTACTGCTGGGAAGATTTTGTGGGGCACTTTTGAAATGTTTGTTAAAAGTGCTGTTGTTTTTTAAGCAGCGGTTCCTAACAGTTTTATACTTTTTCTTTTTTTTTCAAAGAGAACTGAAAAGAAGCAACTTGAGGAATAATTTCTCCAGACAATCAATAGAATTATTTTAGGTTGTTTAATCTAATACAGTTCAATGACATCCCCTATAATCCAGGCCTGGGCGTAGTCCGCTGAGTTTTGCTACACGAAACTCCGCGAAGTTACAAAAAAAAACTCTGCGAAGTTCCGCGAGTGGCGGAGTGCAGTGCGAACTGCAGTTTGTACTGGTATTCCTGCCGCTCGGGTAGCTCGCGCTTGCGAACTTACCGCTCGCGCTTGCGAACTTACCGTCCGTGGTCGCGAACTTACCATTCCCGATCGCGAGCAGGGAAAAAACTCTGCTGCACATCGCGAAGCAGAGTTTTCTGTACTCCGCGAGCTCCGCGGAGTGCAGAAAACTCCGCAAACTCCGCGAACGGAGCGAAGTTCACCGCCCAGGCCTACTATAATCTCCTTTGAAGGTAGTGGATGGATACTGCAATAGTCATATATTTCTTCAGACCTACTTCTATCCACTTTTTCAAACTCTCCACTTGAAGGCAACATTTCTTCCTCCATGCAACTTCCATGCTAGAGAACATCTACATCTTTATAGTACACATTATTGTGTTTAAGATATAATGTATGTTGCTTTCTTCCCCTTATTTACATGCACTAGTTCCTGCCAGATTTTGTTGTTTTTCATGGGCACACCATTCACTAGAATAACAAGTGGTTGTTTCAAATCTCTCTATACACCCACATTGTGTTTGACATCTGAAGGAAAATGCACAACTGTACCTTTAAGCCCTTTCTGAAGCTCAGTGGATGATACCTTTAATATTGGAGTTTGCTTCTCTCAGAAAGTAATATGTGATCCCATGGATATTCAGCAGAACTCAGGGTTAGAAACCAAGTTAGTGTTACTAAATGTACTTAAGCTCAACATGACAACGATACCAGTACTCATTTGTCCCAATATTTTCAGAAGGAAAGAAAATAGACAGCAGCACTGCAAGTACATAGGTGGAGTACTACTGTATCAGTTTATTCCTGGCAAATACTACAAATACTACTGCAATCCTATTTATACACAGGAGCATGTCTACGCCTTCCTTGTACCTCTTCACCTACCTCTTTACATTTTTAGGAATCATCTCTTCTTTTCCAATGGTGCAACTTATTGTTGTGACAGTTCATGTTTCTAAGCATTTCTGTATTTGTAAATAGTTAAATAAGTTATGTTATGTTTGTTTGTTAATTGTTTGGTGTAAAATGTATTCTAACATGTTAAAAAAATATACTCTTAAAGTTATAAATATATTTGTTATTAAGTTAAATTAAGGGTCACAAACACACACAGGTACTCAGAAATGTACTCACACAACTATACAGTCATTCACATAGATACAGTAGAAGGGAAAACGGACCCACATAACACATTTTTACAACAGCAAACGTGGCACTTCACACAGTGAATAACCATCTAATTCAAATCTTCACAGACTGCTGGTATTTTGATGACTGCAGTTGATGACCATTCTCCCAAGTGTGCTCTAGACGTGAGATATTCTGCTGCACCTATTTTTTTGTGCATCATTCAGTTGCATACCTTTTCAAGAACTGTTTTTAAGTGCTTCCAGTTGGAACTTGTCCCATGTAAATACTTCTTGGCAGTGGTGCTGGCTAACTGTATGCCACACATATTACACTGCATATATTTAGCTGTAATCTTTTCCCCTGAAGGTATTCTAAAATGTTTCCAGAAATCACTTTCTTTTGTGCTGGTGTAAATGTATACATGCCTGTATTTAAAGTGGTTGTGTACAAAACTGTATTTGTAAATAGTTAAATAAGTTGTGTAGTGTTTATTTGTAGTGAGTGAAATGCACAGTGTACCTTAATTGCAATGAGATAATGAACATTTTTTCTCCCTACAATCTCTATGTTTGTTTTTTCCCCTTTGTTCAATGAAGAGGTATTAAAAAGTACATTTATTACGGTGTATGAGTAAATAACATGAGAACAGTAAAAAGGAAAAATGAAATGCTTATTTATATTAATACATACCTTTACAGTATGAGAAATGACTAGGTATTTCTTAGAATTGTGTCATTATGCATTGTTGAAATTGTAAGTTACGTTTATAATTCTATTAATTGTAAAACTAAAACATATTTCAGCTTGTTCCTTTTTATGTAGAGCAATGGCACCATCTATTGAGGTAATGTACTTTACTAATTAGTTCTGGCACTGCTTAGATTTTGAGGATGCACACCCAAGGACAGATTGCTACAGTTACTAACACACATACGCACATATCAGTGAAGCAACTCACACACCCCGCTACACACAGATAGAGGTATTTATACACACAGGATCATACTGATACAGCCACTGACACACCTAGACAAACATTGCTTAATCCCCTGGCACACCCATCTATACACCGATACAGCCACTGACACATCCAGCCAAACACTAATGCATCAAATAACATGCCCTGGTACACAGTGACACACCCAGTGACGTACTAATGCAGACACTCACACACCCAGGCATACAGCAATACAGACACATACACAGCCAGCCAAAGATGAATTCATCCAGTAGCACACCCAAGCTCACACTGACTTACACACTGAGAAAGTCAGAGACTTAGCAATGCAGAGAATGACACATCCAGGCATACAGCAATGGAGACACTGACACACACAGCCAAAGACTAATGCATCCAATAACACACCCAAGCACACACTGATGTATACAGTGAGACACCCAGAGACTTGACAATGCAGACACTGACACACCCAGGCATACAGCAATGCAGACACTGGCACACCCATCCAAACACTAATGTAACCAATCAGACACTGAGGCATACACTGATGCATACACTGACACACCCAGGGAAATATCAGTGAAGACACTGACACACCCAGGCATACAGCAATGCAGACACAGACAGACCCAGCCAAACAATAATGCATCGAATAACACAGTCAGGCACACACTGATGCATACACTGCCATATCCATGTTCACACTGATGCATATGCTAACACACCCAGCCACATACTGATGCATACACTAACACAACCAGGCATACACTCATGTATACACTAACACACTCAGGCACACATTCTTGCACGCACTAAAACACCCAGGCATACACTGATGCATACACAAACACACCCAAGCACACTAATGCATACACTAGCACACCCAGTCACACACTGGCATATACTGACACACCCAGGCACACACTGATGTATACACTGACACTCCCAGGGACATACCAATACAGACATTGACACACTCTGGCATACAGCAATGCAGACACAGACACACCAGACAAACAGTATTCAATACAATAGCAAACACAGGCACACACTGATACATAGACTGACATACCCAGGCTCAAACTGATGCATCTGCTAACACATCCAGGCACAAACTGATGCATACACTAACACACCCAGGCACACACTGATGCAAACACTGACACACTGAGGCACACACTGATGCATACACAGACACAACCAGAGACTTACAATATGGACACTGACTCACCCAGGCATATAGAAATGCAGACACAGACACACCCAGCCAAAATGTAATGCACCAAATAACAAAACCAGGTACACAGTGACACACCCAGAGACTTACTAATGCAGACACTCACACTGTTGCAGGGATTCTGCACATACACAGAACTATGCACAGGAATACGGGACCTCGGTGTATAGGGGCTATGCCTTCCTACCGCCTCAGTACCCACAATCCCAGGACCAACTAGCTATAGTGTCTCACTCGCTCTCCTAATCAATCACGGAGATGCATATGATTAGACACCCCAGAACACAACACTCCCGGATCTCTCAGGAATCGCGGTAACAAGATACACCCTTTCGCTCACTCACTCATACATGTCCACAATAAGAATTGAACGAGACACGAATATAGTTTAAAATGTTTATTTTAACTATCGTGCTCTATAACGCAGTATACGTGCCACAACCAGCAGCAAAATGCACAAACCTAACACAGTTAGCATTGCAGCAAGGCCATATATCATAAAGGGAGATGCCATTTTATAAAGACAGTGGATAAAGGACTATAAGGCCTAGCCACCCTCCCCTTGGTAAGAAGAAGTATTATTATATAATCGAAGATCTCTGGGCTTTGTCAGCAGACCTCATACCTTAGTTCCTAGATGGTATATCTACATCATAGGAACCGCATGACTCTTCTCCCTGGAAAGATCCCTCTCCAAGTGTGTGTTAACCAAACATGCATCCCCATAATATCAAAGCACGCGTCTCCAGCAGCAGCACCTGTGTTAGCATGTTTTGTCTAGGTGCTAGGGACTGACCAGAACAGAATAACAAGGGGCATTGTTTATCGACCTTGCTTACAGTGTTCAGACTAATCTCCAGGAACCAGCAGAGAACACACCAAGCAGACGGTTCTCAATTGAAACGCATACATAAACAGAATCTTGCAAAAATAAAGTCATGTAGTAACGTGCGCAAAAGCAGAATCATGGCAGCTGGGCTCATGCTAACTTAGCGATGTTGACAATGTCCCTATCGGCCATAAAACAACACACCAAGACATACAGCAATGCAGACACTGACACAGCCAGCCAAAGATTAATGCATCCAGTAGCACGCCCAGGCACACACTGATTTACACACTGAGAGAGTCGGAGACTTAGCAATGCAGAGACTGACATACCAAGGCATACAGCAATGGAGACGCTGACACACCCAGCCAAATACTAATGCATCCAATAACACACCCAGGCACACACTGATGCACACAGTGAGACACCCAGAGGCTGACCAATGCAGACACTGACACACCCAGCATACAGCAATGCAGACACTGGCACACCCATCCAAACACTAATGCATCCAATAAGATACGCAGGCATACACTGAAACACCCAGGGGCATACCAATACAGACACCGACATACCCAGGCATACAGCTGTGCAGACAAACTCAGCAGAACAGTAATGCATCGAATAACACACTCAGGCACACACTGATGCATACACTAACATACCCAGGCATGCTCTCATGTATACCCTAACACACTCAGGTGCACATTCTTATACACACTAAAACACCCAGGCACACACTGATGCATACATTAACACACCCAGCCACACACTAATAATTGCCCTAGCACACCCAGATGCACACTTACTTATAGACTGACACACCCAGGCACACACTGATGCATACACTGACATAACCAGGGGCATTCCAATATTAACATTGACACACTCAGGAATACAGCAATACAGACACAGACATACCCAGCCAAACAGTAATCCATACATTAACACACCCAGGCACACACTGATACATAGACTGACACACCCAGGCATACACTGATGCAAGCACTGACACACCGAGGCACACACTGATGCATACATTAACACACCCAGGCATACACTCATGTATACACTAATACACTCAGGCGCACATTCGTGTACGCACTAAAACACCCAGGCACACACAAATAAATGTCCTAGCACACCCAGACACACACATACATATAGGCTGACACACCCAGGCACACACTGATGCATACACTGACACACCGAGGGGCATTCCAATATAGGCATTGACATACCCAGGCATACAGCAATGCAGACACAGACATACCCACCCAGGCACACACTGGTACATAGACTGAAATATCCAGGCTCAGACTGATGCATATGCTAACACACCCAGGCACAAACTAATGTATACACTAACACACCCAGGGAACACACTGATGAAAACACTGACAAACTGAGGCACACACAGATGCATATATTGACACACTCAGAGACTTACAATGCATACAGTGACTCGAGCAGGCATATAGGAATACAGACACTGACACACCTAGCTAAACACTAATGCATCCAATAACACACCCTGGCACACACTGATACACACACTGACACACACACAGACTTACAAATGCAAACACTGGCACACCCAGTCATATTGCAATAAAGACACTGAGACACCCAGCCAAACACTAATGCATCTAATAACACAACCAGGCACACACTGTTACACACACTGACACACCCAGGGACTTACCAACGCAGAGACTGACATGCCCAGGCATACACCAATGCAGACACTGACACACCCAGCCAAACACTAATGCATCCTATATGACACTCAGACATACACTGATGCACACACTGACACACCCAGAGACTTACCAATGCAGACACTGACGCAGCCAGCCAAACACTAATGCATCCAATAACACACCCAGGCAAGAACTGACGCACACACTGTTACACCCAGAAACTTACTAATGCAGACACTGACATACCCAGGCATAGAGCAATGCAGACAGTGACACACCGAGCCAAACGCTAATGCATTCAATAGCATACCCAGGCAGGCACTGATGCACACTCTGACACACCCAGGGATGTATCAATGCAGACACTGGCACACCCAGGCATACAGCAATGAAGACACTGAGACACCCAGCCAAATACTAATGCATCCACTAGCATGCCCAGGCACAAACTAACACACCCAATGACTACCAATGCAGAAACTTACACACTTGGGCATACAGCAATGCAGACACTGACACACCCAGCTAAACAGTAATGCATCCAATAACACACTCAAGAACACATTGATGCATACACTGGCCTATCCAGGCACACACTGATACATATTCTAATACATCCAGGCACATACTGATGCATACACTAACACACCAAGGCACTCAATAATAAATATACTAACACACCCAGCATACACTCATACTCACACTGACACACCCACTCTCGCCCAGATACAGTCCCTGACACATTAAAAACACAGAGTTAGGTCTTTGTTTGAGTAGATGGTGGTTCCAACAAGAACCATTTTGTTTCTAGAAGAACATGTGGCATTTTGCGCAGTGAATAACCATGTCACTCAATTCCTCACAGGCAGCTGGTATTTTAATGACTGCAGCTGAAGATGGTTCTCCCAAGGCTGCTCTAGAGGTTGACTGTCCTGTTGCACCTGCTTTGTCTTGCATCATCTGGTGGTAGACCCTCTCATTAATTGTTTTTAGGGGCTTCCACATAAAACTTGTACCATGCAAATACTTCTTTGCAGTGCCTCTCAATAGCTGCTTGCCGCAAATTGTGCACTTGACATATTTTGCTGTTACATTTTTTCCCCAGAAGGTATCATAATGTGCCTCCACACGTCACTTTCTTTTCTGCAAGGTGGTGTGTCTTCTTCCTCATTCTCAACAGATTGTGGCTGCTCATCTTGGATGGACGATGTAGCTTCAACCATTGTGTAAAAGCACAGCACTGCTGTTTCTCAATCCTCCTTCTAGAGACTTCACTGGAAAAGTAACTGCTTTTGGGTGTAGTTTTCCATGTGGAAGGGTGGGGTCTTACTCTTAATGTATCCAATCAGAAGGCAAGATTTAGGTGTATGTTCAAGTAAAGTTGCGAATCCAGCCTGTAATTTTGCAGCTCCTTGAAACTGGTAAGATGTTTATTTTTTTTTAAAAAACAGATATAAAGTGGTCTATGTATACTTGTAAATATGTTCACACTGATGTTATTAATGACAATGGAGTGGTGTACATATGCACAGTAATCTTTTAATTTTCAGCGAATTCGTGGATTCAGATTCACAGATTCGTTACGAAATACGTGATTGTGACTTAAAACCATACCGTCTATATTTCCAGACTGGCGAAGTTACCACAGTATTCCAAATATATATATATTTTAATTTATTTGTTTAATTGTATTAAAAAATCTTCATTTACTTTAGATTAATTACATATGTGATTTTTATATTTTAAAATGTTTGAAATGTTTATTTGTAATAAAAAAATATTTACAGTACAAAAAATTAACTAATAATAAAAATACAGGGGCATATTATCAAGGGCATTATCGCCGATTTAGCGGCACTTTTTGCCGCTAAATTGGTGATATTTTTAACGCCCTATTAGCAAGCTGTCGCTAACAGGCGTTAGCGACAGCTTTCAGGCGTTAGAGGCCGGGAATTACATCGCCTTGCATGTCAGCGATATTTATCGCTAATGACATGCAAGGTAGGCGTTCCCCACTAAAAGTGACTGTAAACAGTCGCTAACACCACTAACCCCTATTATCAAGGCAGGCGAAGCGATAAAATAAATCGCGCTAAGCGCGTTTATCGCTAGATTTTAACACCTGCTACTGACTATGACTTACCTGTTTAAGGTATAGGAGGTGGATTCTAAAGCTGAATCCACCTTAGCGTTAATGCAAGAATATCGCTGGTTTTCCAGCGATATTCTCGCATTTTGCCGCTTATCGCTGGAAATATTATCGCTATGGAGATAAACCTTACTAATAGGGTGTTATCTCAGCGATATTTTCCAGCGATAGGCGGCGTTAACAGGATTCGCGCTAAGCGCGTTTAGCGATAAATATCGCTATTCCTTGCTAATATGCCCCACATTGTACTATGCTTAGTATTAAAAATAAACCCTACAAATTAACTGAAAAAAATCTCAGAATTAGAGGGACATAACATTTTAGAAATGGAATTTGAAAAACCTTTCAAATTCACTTAAGACATCAAAGGTGAAAGGGATGTTATTGTTAGGCTGATCCAGCGGGTTACTAGCAACAAGCATTCATACACAAAATACTCACTTGGGCCCATACATTCGTACTACGCTAGCAATTTTCCGCTGGTGGGTCAGTTGGTACTCTTTATCAAAATCCCTGCTACCATTTACTTTTCCGTTTGAAGAGTAATGACTTACCAATGAATCCTTTGCTAATTGGGAAGTTTAAAATGAGTAACGTTCCTTACAATTCATAATCCTGAAATAATCACTGAGTCAGGAAGTTTTAAAATGTTTATCTAACGATTTTAGCAGAGTAAAATACAGAACCACATGATACTTAATCGCATATCAAGGATGAAGCATAATAATCAATTATCGATCAATGATGGTCCCTTAGGAAAGGAGAAGATAGAGACAGCAGCGCAACTAAGGTTTGCATTTATATTTACCTAATGTGCGAGAACCAAACCCCTTGGCCAAGGAGTTGGAAAAGATAGGACCCTGGAAGGATGAAGAGCAAAGACCTCCTCCCGGATCAGGACAGGACCGGTGACCTCTCTATCTACGACGCCTGCGTCGTTCCCTCTCTGGTACTTCGCTTCTCCTCGATTTCTCCCGTGTCTTCCTTCTAAGGTACTCTGCCGCCCCCACCTCAGGACCTCTCTGGACAGCGGTTCAGTCTGCAATCGATCAGCTCGTCATGGATCTCGAACCTCTAACTTCTTGTGTCTGTGCTAGCATCTCCTCTGCTTCTAATTACTAATTCTGTATCTATTATACCCTTCTACGCCCATGTACCTCCCCTTAATTTTGCAAAAATAGGGGCCCACTATTTCTGATTGAACGGGGACAGGGGGTTGATTCTCACACCATATTGATTTAATTCATTTTTCTTAAAGCCCTTTGTTTTAAAATACCGCCTATCACTTTTAATACATTTGCTTTATTTCCGGCCCGTCTCACGACAAAGTTTATACATTCTTCAGGTACATTGTTGCATATTAGTGGGCACATTCATGGGTACAGCAATATTGGCCATCAGGTCACGGCCTTGGACGACGTCCAGGTTGACTTCATCCTTTTCTCTCTCTGGGCAGCCATTAAGGGAGCATGCGCAGAACCATTGTCCCACGAGTTTTCAGTTCACCAACCCCAGGCCCAATTTACGAACTAATAAAAGTCAAAGAAGAAAATATTAAAATCACAAATAAAATGTTTCACTGAATACCCACTCTTTCTACTCTATTCCCATTTATTTATAAATTCTATCCCGCATTAGTAGCGTTAGAATACCACAGTTTAATTGCAGCACAAGAGCAAGCTGTAGCACGTGAAAACATAAAGCAGCTATTTTAATGCACACTGCGCAGAAGCAAGAGTTTCCCACCAAGCAAAGAAAGACGTCACACCACGTGATATGGTTGAGACATGCGCAGTAAAGTTCCCGCGTTTTAGCGGCCATTTTAGAATAGACAAGCGTTACTTGTTAGTTTAAACACATAAGCAAGCTTTCTTGCTACTTATATTTGTATGTGCAGTTATTAGTATAAACAATACAAGTTTAATACATTAATACCTTTGAGAAGATTGCATCCGAGCAAGTCTCATTTGTGAGTCCTTGCTCCATCAATCCCCTCTCTGATGGCGTTTCTGAGCCATCAATTTCTACCCACAACCAGATGCCAACTTTTAGCATAATATAGTTTCACTTTCATTTTTACACTTTCTATTTTTCACATCTCCTTTCAGTTTCTTGTATAATTCACTTCTTAAATCTTCAAGTTCAATTTCGTCAAACTTTCTCTTCTTTCCTTTTCCTGTCACATTATACGATTCATTCTTTTTACAACATTTGCACCATATTGTTATTGACAGTACTATTATTGCTATCCCTGCTAAGGGTACTAATATTTGACCTATAAGCCCTTTTCCTACATTAGCAAACCAGGTACCAATTGACCTAATACTATTGGTCAATCTTTCCCATACACTATCAACTTCCAGTGGTTTCAGTTCCTTTTCAAGTTTAGTTATATTCTGTATATACGTTCCAATTTCTGCACTTTTATCAGGTATGTAAGTGCAACAGTGTTTCGTCTTCAATAATTTACAGACTCCGCCCTCTTTTGCCAATATAATATCAAGAGCAAGTCGATTTTGCATAACCATAGATCTAATAGCAACCATTTCCGCATTAATCATTAGAAATCCTCCAGCAGTGTCAGTTGATAAACGATCAACCACTGTCGATAATTTACATATTTTCCTTGAGTTCAGAATTATTCCCACTGAAGGTATCAATGCACCAAATATATCACCTACAATTTCTGAAAAACTAGCTCTTTTCTTACGTGTTAATTCACTAGTATTTTCATTGCTGCCAGTGTTTCTTTTTACGTGGTATATCTTTGGAAATACTATTCCAAAATAACAACTTCCATACCACCATGCAGGAAGCCTAAAGTAAGCCTTTTTCCCACACACATAATAGATTCCAGGAAAAACTGTATCTGTTCCTCCTTTGAGTCCCCAACCTCCAAGAATTAAGAAATTGTGTTCACATTCACTGGTACTGATGAAAATATTGTTATACTCAGTCTTTAACCTATGTAGACAAATTTTCCCTGTCTTTACAAAATCTAGAGCCATAGCAGCTTGAGCCTTGCCAGGTGTGTAACTACCCTCTTTCTCAGCCCAAGGTGGCAAATGAGCCTTATGCTCAGATGCTTTCTTTTGGAAATCTTGCCTTCTACTCTCCACTAAATTCAAAAATATATTTTCTTCTTCATGTAATGAACATGTTAGATTGCTTCTATGTGCACGTGTTATGTCTATTGATTTCATTGTTAAGAAAAATTCTCCCATAAATTATGGATCTTTACTACTAAGCACTGGATTCATACTCTTTCGAATCGGAACCTCAGAAAATATCACATCTATATTTGAATAATAATACTGAAGTCGCCCTGTTCTATAAAATAAACTAGTCAGTACACTACATGATATGCCATAGGTTAATGGCAAGTGATGATACGTTAACCCTTCTGCTACTGATTCAGGCAATTTCATACAGACATAACAATTACTAACTTCCATGGTATCTACATACTGAAACAATAACTTTGTGAAAACATTCAGACTAGTGTCATTATCTGTTACTTCATGATGAAATTCTGGTTCATCTTCTGCCTTTAATTCTACTCTATTACTTTTCAAGTTATCTGTCCTTTCCTTTGTTTCGTTGTTAATCTTTTTATCTATTATCATAAGGTAAGGAATTGCTACGATCACAACTAACCATACTATAAGCATCACTACCAGATTGCATATGCATATAGCACAGCATCTTTTACAACCTTTCTGCTTTGGTCTCCCAGTAACTCTATCGTCAGGCATTTTGACAAGGAAGATTGCTCTTCTTATCGTTTTCTTCAAGTTTCTTTACGTTCTCAAGGCGGTTCTACTTCTTTTTCATAAGTCAGTTCTGCACTGGTTCCTTCGTCACCACTTTCACTTGATTCTGAGCTTTCGTAATCTTCGAGAATAATATAAGTCCAATCAGAACCTTTAAATTTGTTGTTCACAAGTTTCAGTCTTTTGCTTCTTCGTTTTTCGGTTTTACTTTTCTGTCCCGTTTGGCTTGTTACTTCGTTTACTTGTTCTGGATCTTCACTTCTGGTTGTTATGTGGTATTTTACTCTTTTAATGACACTAGGCCAATGATCACCTTTTCTTGTTTTCTCTGTTTGCACTGTCTCTTTACTTTTTATTTCTTCTTCAGAAATTCTTTTATTTTCAGGTTGTGGTACAGTTTCGTTTTCTTCAATTTCAGTTTCTTCTGCTATTTGTTCTTTTTCAGGTCTTATTTGTTTCTCTTCAGCTGCTCCACAGTGAGTCTCTAGCAACTGATCTTGTTCTTGATTTACGTTTTCATGTTCGAGATTCTCGGGATCTTCTTCTAGAATTAATTTTTCTGGATTTAACTGATTCTGATCAGGGCTTATTGCACTTTGTACTTCTGCAGCCTGACCGCGTTCTTCTAAACCTGTCTGTCCCTGCTCAAAATCTGTTGGTTCGTTTTTATTTTGAGCCCAGTTTCCTAACCCTATCTGGTCCAGGTTCTCTTATTATCTCTTTTTCTGCTTCCTGAGCTGCTTCTTCTTCACCTATCTGATCTTCTTCAATTTCTTCCAAATTTGCTTGACTTCTTGTTCTGTGGTAAACTTCAGGAATTTCCACCACCGGTATCCAGTCCTGACTTGTGCTCGGTTGTTCTTCTTCAGCTTCCCTCGAATCTTGTTCCTGAGATTCTTCAGCTGGGCAACCTTCAGCTTCCTCAGCAATCGATACTGTTTGAGTATTTTCTTCTTCAGGATCTGGTACTCTTTTGGTGTGGCTTACATGAATCCAATTAGGAAATCCTGCACACTTGACTGCGGTGTTTGTGACCAGTATGACCTGACAAGGTTCGCCCCACCTAGGTGATAGACACGTTTCTCTGGTGTGATTCTTCACTACCACCCAGTGTCCGGGACTCAGATCATGTTCTTGTTCAGGCTGCCTGGAAACTGCGTCTTCTCCAACCTGGTGAGAGACAGAACGCACTAGGTCAGCCAATCCTTTGCAATAGTCCAGAACCATATCATCAGATATATTCAGCAGTTTATTTGTGTGAACATGTGCTTGTCTCATTGCTCTTCCCATCATTATCTCGTGCGGACTCAATCCGGTATTTCTATCAGGAATGCTTCTGAGTCCCATTAAAACAAGAGGCAATGCATCTGGCCAATCTAATGATGTTGATGCACACATTTTTCCCAGTCTGGATTTTATCGTGCCATTCATTTGTTCAACCACTCCAGAGGCTTCTGGACGATATGCACAGTGCAATTTTTGCTCAATTTGAAATGCTTCACAGATTATCTTAATCACTTCACTGTTAAAATGCTTTCCTCTATCTGATTCCAAAGTTACTGGAAAACCAAATCTCGGAATGAGTTCTCATAACAACAACTTTGCGACTGTAATACTGTCATTCCTCCTGGTAGGGTAAGCCTCCACCCACTTTAAAAACAGACACACTATGGTGGTAACTGGATGAAATCAAGTTGTAATCTCATAAATGGACCCTCCGCCTTTCCAATTTTTCCAAACCCAATTATTGTTTTCCTTCCTGGATTATGCATTTGGCAAGTTAAACATCTCTGGCAAAGACTCTCTGCTACCGCCCTAAACCTTGGATTGTACCAATTTTGTCTGAAGAGCCTAATCATTGCATCTCTACCTACGTGTGTGTCTCCATGATACATCCTGGCCATTTGTGAAAGCAGACAGTCTGGCATGACTGGTCTGCCATCGGCACAAATCCATACATCATCGTCTGCCCTTTGAGAACATCCCACTTTAATCCATGTATTTCTTTCACTCTCATCGGCATCATCTTGCAATCGTTTCACATCATTCCATGTTTCAGGAGGTGCCTACAGCATAAGTTGGCAGCTGATTCCCATCCTTTCAACCCTTTTATTAGCTGACAGTCTGTTTTTGGCACAATGTTGAGCCACAAGATCTGCATATCTGTTGCCGACTACCACCCAGTCATCTCCTGACTGGTGTGCGGCACATTTCACCACAGCCAATTCTTTTGGTGATTGTATTGCCTCCAGTAGTTCTTTTACGAACTGTCCATTTTTAATGGGGGATCCTGAAGAAGTCATGAAATCCCTCTGCATCCATAGTTGGCCAAAATCATGCACGACCCCGTAACCATATTGGCTATCTGTAAATATAGTTACTTTTTGATTCCTCCCAATTTTGCAAGCCTTTATCAATGCGATCAATTCAGCTATTTGTGCAGATTTGACTCCCGGTAAATAGGATGCTTCGACTATTCCAGTTAGTTCACACACTGCATATGCTGCAGTTAGTTTTCCATCTTCATGCCTTTGGCATGAACCATCAACAAACAGCTCCCTGTCTGGCTTCCTGAGGGGCAGTTCCTGAATATCAGGACGTGGTTTCGTGCACAACTCTGTGACTTGTAAACAATCATGTTCTTCTTCGTCATCTTTAACCTCTTCATGATATGGGTCTGGTAGTAAGGTAGCTGGATTTACTATTGTGCACCTTACAATGGTCACATTTTCAGCACCCAATACTATTCTTTCATATTTAGTCAGCCGACTAGGAGTAAGATGCTGAGTTTGGGTTCTTGTCAACAAAATCACAACCGCATGTAGAACAAACACTTTTACAGGGTGTCCCATT
Organism: Calotriton arnoldi; assembly: GCA_963921515.1. Classification (NCBI taxonomy): domain Eukaryota; kingdom Metazoa; phylum Chordata; class Amphibia; order Caudata; family Salamandridae; genus Calotriton; species Calotriton arnoldi. The sequence goes on along the minus strand of CAWUFW010017325.1, from coordinate 61,200 downwards.
ACAATTGACTCACTTTGTTCAATGCTCAAACAGGTAGCCGCCACTGCTTTTAAGCAGCCTGGCAATGCGGCTGCCACTGGGTCCAAAGTAGCAGAGAAATATGCTATTGGACGTCTGTCTAAATCATGTCTCTGGGTTAAGACTGAAAGTGCACAATTTTCTCTTTCATGGCAGAATAATGCGAATTTTCTTTTATAATCAGGCATGCCTAGGGCAGGTGCTGCACACAAAGCATTTCTTAATTTTACAAAAGCTCCTACACTCTCATGATCCCACTCAACTGGGTCCTTTGCCTTCTTTTTCGTCATTTGAATTAAGGGCTTTGCTAACAGTGAAAATCCCAGTATCCATTGTCGACAATAACCTACTATTCCAAGGAACATTCTCACTTCTCGTTGAGAGATAGGCATTTGCATTTTCTTTATTAATTTTATTCTTTCAGCTGTTATTCTCCTTTTTCCCCTCTCAATCTGGTGTCCTAGATACTTAACTGCTGTAGTACAGAACTGCAATTTTTCAGGTGAAACTTTATGCCCTTCTTCAGCTAAATAATTTAATAATGCAATGGTGTCAACAACACAGTCTTCTCTGGTATTAGATGCCACCAGTAAGTCGTCTATATACTGCACTAAGACTGAGCTTCCTGGCATCACTAGTTTCTCTAGACACTTTTTCAATATCTGATTGAAGATGGAAGGACTTTCCGTGTACCCCTGAGGAACACGATTCCATACATAGACCTTGTTCTCAAATTTAAATGAAAATAGATACTGGCTATCTGGATGCAAGGGTATCGAAAAGAATGCTTGGCATAAATCAATCACAGTAAACCCTCTTGCACTCCAAGGTATCTGGTATAAAATTACGGCAGGATTGGGCACTATAGGACAACAGGGTTCCACGGTCTTATTTATTTTGCGCAGGTCTTGAACAATCCTATACTTTCTACTAGGTTTCTTCAAACCCATGATTGGTGAGTTACAAGGGCTACTCATTACCTCTTTTAATATTCCCTGTTTTACCATTCTGTTTATTTCTTCAATGACTCCTGCTTTTACCTCTGCACTCATTTTGTACTGTCAAGTATTTGGGAAAATTGCACCTTCTTTTACAGTAATCTTAACTGGGTCTATTTTGGCCATAAGTCCTACTTCCTTCCCTGTGAAATCCCATACCATAGAATTCACTGTAGTTTTCAGTTCTTCTGGTAACTCGTCTTTTGTTATCAAAGAAAACATCTCATCTACTTCTGTACCTTGCTTTGCAATCATAAATGTATATACATGGTCTTCATCTGGGGTCTGAACTGCCACACCATCCGGCGTGCAGAAAATTGTGCAATTCATTTTGCATAACAAATCCCGGCCCAATAAATTTACTGGACTGGAATCACATACTACAAATTGATGCATTTCTCTAAAGTTTCAGATTTTTACTTCCATTGGTTCGGTAAGAGGTGTTCTAATCTTTCGATTAGCCACCCCCACAACTTGGATAGGTTCTCCAGAGAGAGGAAGGTCTGGGATGTCTGCTGTTCTTACAGTAGACCTGGTAGCACCAGTGTCCAAAAGGAAAGTAATATCATTACCTTTCACATTTCCTTCAACATATGGACCTGACTGATCTACCGGTAAGGATGCACCAAGTATGCACTCCTTCTCCCCCTCTCCCAGGCACCGTCATTGGCTATAGGTACAAAAGTCGTCCTGTAAAAGAAATTGTGATGTTACATAATCATTCTTACCACTTCCTCCTTGATATCCGACGTCTGTACCGTGCTTTGCTCTGCTTACATTACCCTGTATAGGTGCAGGTGGCAACTGACTCTGAGGATTTACACCCTGCTGTGAGTCATTCTGTGTCTGTGGATTTAAATTTTGATTTGGGCCATTATTATTCCGAATCTTTTTACATTCATCCTTCCAATGCCCCAATTTTCCGCACCCGTGACAAGGAAACTTCTTTTTAGCCTCTTCTCTGCTCATTCGTTCTCTCATTTTTCCTCCATTCCCAGTGTCACCATTCGTTCCAGAATCTTTTCCCTGATTATCACTTGGATTATCCAAATTAATTCCCTGTTTCTCAGCCATTTTCACCTGAGCCCACATTACTTTCTCCTGTAGTTTCTTGTGCCTATCCTCGATGACATCTCCACAATATTTTGCATATTTCAAGATCTCGTCTATTGGCTTCCCCTGCCAACATAACATATGCTGCTTAATCATCTGACAAATCTCTGGCTTCAGACCGTAAACAAATCGGTAGACAAACTGACTCATGTTTTTATCTCCAATATCCTCAAATCCACTATACTGCTTGAATACCTGCAATAAACGTTCATAGTAGGCGTGTACCGATTCACTGGCTTCTTGAGTAGTTCTTTCGATTTTCACCTAGTCTGTTTCTTTTGGTGGTATTTTCCCTTTCAGGTAAGTTATCACCTGTTGATACTTTTTCATGACATCGCTTGACGGGGCACCTGTCTTTGGATCTCTAGGATATTCTTCACTGGGCCAATCAACTGTGATTTTGCAATCTGTCCACAAATCGGCAGGTACCACTATGTCGAACAAACCATCCAAATCTTTCAACAATACCTTTGACACCTTCACAAACCTCTCAACCTGCTTGTACCATTCAATTGGCTTTTCCCTCAACTTTGGAAAATCATTCGTAAATGACAAAATATCCTATCTGCTCAATGGGACATGTACATATCCCCCTCCTGGTACTTCTCGCATCGGGTACATTTGATCTCCTTTCCCTGTTTCCTTCATTAAATATTCAGAAGTTGTTCTGCTGTATCGTGCTTCTTCCTTTTTCTTTGTCCATTTATCTAGTTCTCCCCATTTCTGCAAGACTGTCATTAATTCCTTTACTTGTAATTTTCTTCCAGAGGCATTCATGTTTTCCAAATCTTTATCTGAAAAATCTGTTCTATAGGGTTTTTGTAATACCTTTGACTTCCCTATTTCAATTCCCATCTGTTGAGCTAAATCTGATAATTTCTCATGAAATATTTTTACATTTCTTGTGATGCTTCTGCATACGAACAATAATTCTTCTTCATCGTAAGTATTTAGGCGATCTACCCCTACATTTCCTGCTATCATTTCTTCTAATTCAACTTTTAATTTATAAATGTCCATGATCTTTGGGGGTGAACTCTGTTTGTCTGATCCTTGTGCCCACCTTTCTAAATCTTCAGGTGTAACTACTGTGGCACTTTTCGTTCCTTCTGAAGTTATTATGTTTACATCTTTGGAGCAACCAGGTGTTACTCTTCTGGGGGTACTATTTACAGAATCTCGAATGGGCAAGTCCATTAATGAAATCATAGACTCGCAATCACTAAAGTGATCCTCAACCATTACTACTGCTTCAGGTTTAGGAACATTCACAGGTGTAGGCATAACTAAAGGTTTGGGATACGTTACTTTGTCACCATACAAGGGAACCACTGGACCAATTGTTACAGGTATGGTCAATGAATCAGGATGAATACTCAACTGTGTTACTTTCTGAATTAATTCTGCTCTGTTTTTATCTATTGCTTCCTTTTCTTTATCGTGAAGTACTCTACTAACTGGTGAATCATGCAATACTTGTGGTACCAAAGGTGTCCTTACCAAGGGTGCACTTGGGGTGCATCCACTTGTCCCTTCCTGATATGGTGGTGGATTCTTTAATATATCTTCCATAAATTCATCTTCGGAATCTCCAAATCTAGTTAAGTGCTTTGTCTTTTCTGTGCATTTACTCCCTAATGATTCTTCTGCCATTAATATTGGATACAGACCCTCTGTAAGCATTGCTCTTCTCCACTGTTTCATCTGACCGTCCCTTGACTCATTTTGGTATCTGGGAAAAATCCCCGATAACCCCTATTACTCCTGGATCGGTCACGCTCAAATGCCTCGGTTTCCCACTCTTCTAAGGCTTCGTATTGAGTTAACCTTGGTCTGGGTTCTAAGTCATTCATTCTTAATCTCAAATTTTGAAGAATTCTCCCATTGAAAGTACCATTCTCGGGAAATGCTAGTATTCCATCATTTTTGGTATATTCCATCCAATTTTCTATCCATACGCAAGTATGATAACCTCTCTCCATCATCATGAATGAAGCGGGTGTTTTAGCCGGTGGAATGATAATACCTTCCCTAGTTTTGATTGGTTTATCCTTTTTAAAATAATTCTTAATCTTTTGTAGAACTGACATTTTCCTCTTCTCTCTGTACATTTTGGGCAAATTCCGGTGTACAAAATTATATTCTACAAAGCCTAGGAATCTCCTATCCGGACAAACTCCTATTAAAGTCGGATCACGTTTTAACATACAATCTCCACTATCCACTAGGATTTCAGCTTCTATGGTAACAACCAATCAGATTCCAGCTAAATTTTGTCTCTGAACCAATCCTAGTGCGGCCTTTTAGTGACGTCTTTTCTGCCAACCCCTCCTTTACAATCTGCGTTTCTCTGTCCCTCGCTGTTTCAACCAATCCCAGCGCGGTACCTGTGACGTCAGTACTACTCCTGACTACTGACCCCTCCTTTACAAGAGTCTTTCTACACCCGCGGTTTCAACCAATCCCAGCGTGGCGTTTTGTGACGTCAGCTTCCTCTCCGGTAGCTGACCCTCCCTTTACAAAATCGTACGCAAAACTTTATTTTCTCTACGCTTCTTATTAAAATTCAGTAACAACATAAAACATTCGCTATCGTGCCAGTTTCTCTAAAATTGAAAAGGATAGTTTCTCTCACACTTAGTAAAACCTTTCCGTTTACTATACATATACTACGAGTAAAACCCTTCCGTTTACTCTTCACACAAGCTTCAGAAATACCTTCTACTTCTTCAATGTTACCCTTTCTAGGTGATATAACATCAAATTTTCACTAGCATATTCCTTGGCTGTCACTCACACGCATAGAGTCCCTAACAAGTACTGATAGCCCTACTTAACTTTTCAGTACTATTTCTGCCTGACAGATAACCTCACTGCAGTATGGCTTCCACTTACCATCCGCTATTCAATTTTCCCTGGGGATTTCTGGACAACATAAAACAAACTTTAAACAATAACGGATTTTAGTTCATAGAAGTACCATTCTCATTACCCAATTAACAAAGCACAACCATCCTCTGATAACCAGAAAACTGATCCAGCGGGTTACTAGCAACAAGCATTCATACACAAAATACTCACTTGGGCCCATACATTCATACTACGCTAGCAATTTTACGCTGGTGGGTCAGTTGGTACTCTTTATCAAAATCCCTGCTACCATTTACTTTTCCGATTGAAGAGTAATGACTTACCAATGAATCCTTTGCTAATTGGGAAGTTTAAAATGAGTAACGTTCCTTACAATTCATAATCCTGAAATAATCACTGAGTCAGGAAGTTTTAAAATGTTTATCTAACGATTTTAGCAGAGTAAAATACAGAACCACATGATACTTAATCGCATATCAAGGATGAAGCATAATAATCAATTATCGATCAATGACGGTCCCTTAGGAAAGGAGAAGATAGATACAGCAGCGCAACTAAGGTTTGCATTTATATTTTCCTAATGTGCGAGAACCAAACCCCTTGGCCAAGGAGTTGGAAAAGATAGGACCCTGGAAGGATGAAGAGCAAAGACCTCCTCCCGGATCAGGACAGGACCGGTGACCTCTCTATCTACGACGCCTGCGTCGTTCCCCTCTCTGGTACTTCGCTTCTCCTTGATTTCTCCCGTGTCTTCCTTCTAAGGTACTCCGCCGCCCCCACCTCAGGACCTCTCTGGACAGCGGTTCAGTCTGCAATCGATCAGCTCGTCATGGATCTCGAACCTCTAACTTCTTGTGTCTGTGCTAGCATCTCCTCTGCTTCTAATTGCTAATTCTATATCTATTATACCCTTCTACGCCCATGTACCTCCCCTTAATGTTGCAAAAATATGGGCCCACTATTTCTGATTGGACGGGGACAGGGGGTTGATCCTCACACCAGATTGATTTAATTCATTTTTCTTAAAGCCCTTTGTTTTAAAATACCGCCCATCACTTTTAATACATTTGCTTTATTTCCCACCCGTCTCACGACAAAGTTTATACATTCTTCAGGTACATTGTTGCATATTAGTGGGGACATTCATGGGTACAGCAATATTGGCCATCAGGTCACGGCCTTGGACGACGTCCAGGTTGACTTCATCCTTTTTCTCTCTGGGCAGCCATTCAGGGAGCATGCGCAGAACCATTGTCACACGAGTTTTCAGTTCACCAACCCCAGGCCCAATTTACGAACTAATAAAAGTCAAAGAAGAAAATATTAAAATCACAAATAAAATGTTTCACTGAATACTCTTTCTACTCTATTCCCATTTATTTATAAATTCTATCCCGCATTAGTAGCGTTAGAATACCACAGTTTAATTGCAACACAAGAGCAAGCTGTAGCAAGTGAAAACATAAAGCAGCCATTTTAATGCACTCTGCGCAGAAGCAAGAGTTTCCCACCAAGCAAAGAAAGACGTCACACCACGTGATATGGTTGAGACATGCGCAGTAAAGTTCCCGCGTTTTAGCGGCCATTTTAGAATAGACAAGCGTTACTTGTTAGTTTAAACACATAAGCAAGCTTCCTTGCTACTTATATTTGTGTGTGCAGTTATTAGTATAAACAATACAAGTTTAATACATTAATACCTTTGAGAAGATTGCATCCGAGCAAGTCTCATTTGTGAGTCCTTGCTCCATCAAGGCAATAGAATTAAAAAAAGCCAGAGAAATTTACTGAAAAAACCTAATGTTACAGGGACATTATATTTAGGAAATACAATTTTTTTAAAACTACTGCTGTCTCCCGTGCTTGTTTTACAAAAAAAGCTCCCAGTAGGCCAGGTCCCTTGGGGCATGCAGATATTTATAAAAATGGATCGGGCCCCCAGGTTCCCCTCCAAGGGCTTATTTGTGCCCGAGGAATCACCAACTCCCCAGGGCTCATGTCAATAATAATCAGGATGCCTCGTGGAATCCTCGGGCCCCAAGGACCACCACCTCCCTGGGCTATAAATAAAAAAAATAGATGGGGGAGCCGCGTGGACCCCCTGGGCCATCAACTCCCCAGGGCTACAATAAAGTTAAAGAGGGGATTTGTGCGGAACCACAACCTCTGCGGGGCCAATTAAATTTTTGAGAAAAAAGATTGGGGCTGCGTGGCACTCCTCCTTGGCCATGTACGACTCTGGGGACCACCACCTCATTGGGCCGGCTCCTGCTATCTCCCAAGGTGCCCACCCTCGGCAGATAGCTGTTTGCTTTTGCTTGCGGGAGCTGTGACACATGCCGCCAAGCCAAAGCAATCAATCAATCAATCAATCAGGACTTATATAGCATGGCTACTCACCCGTGAGGGTCTCAAGGCATGGGGGGGACACTCCGCTTCCAGCAAGTGGGAGCTGTCAAACTTGCATTTCTACCAGCTTCCTGTATGCAAGAGCAATGCCTGCTACCGCAAGAGGCGGGGAACTGGCTTGGACCAAGGGGCATTCAGGCTCCCCCGCGGTCCCCAACATGCGCACTGGGTGCCCTTGGTTGGGCCAGGGCATCCAGGGAGACGTGGCCAGGCTCCAGGGGATGGGGTCTCTGGGGCCGTAATCGGCCCGCAATCAGATATATGCCGATGACCTTGCCTTATTTAGTTACACAAGAGTAGGGCTGCAGCGTTTGCTAAACTAGCTACACTCTTATACACTCATCAATAGCCCAGAGATCAACTTGAAGAAAACTAAAGTAGCAATGTTTGGAAGGAAATCATACCAGGAGGGTGGCTGCCATTACAGTGGTAACATGAATACAAGGGATCAATCATTCAAGTACCTGGGGATTTATATCGATGCAAGAGGCTCCTTTCCAATGCAACAGAAGGAAGTCGAAGCAAAGGCTCTGGCCCTCCAAGTGACTCTGTCCAAACTATATACCTCACTGCTGGGGCCAAGCCTTTCCCCGCTTTTGGAAGTTATGAGGGCAAATATTATACCCTCATTGTCCTATGGCAGCAAAAAACTACTGGGTAAGGATTGTGGCCCGCTGAATAAATCTGTCACCTTGATGTACAAATGTGTCCTTCGCTTGCCATCGAACTCTTCTGCCTCTCAGATTAGGCTGGAATTGGGCCTTCTTGATCAGCGGGTAGTCAGGGTCGGTGCCTACCTCAATCTGTGTCATAAACTCCATGGCGTCCAGGGGTGACTGCCTAGAGGCACTATTATATATATATATAGATATATATATTATGGGCTGAAATTAAGCAGCCCACGGCGATCGCACCATCAGTTCCTTGAGGACTGCCAGAACCTTCTGGATGTGAGTGAACTTTGGGTTACCAACCCGAGTCAGTCAGTCTTTACACTAGGTATTAAAAAATGTATATACCTCTGGTCATACCATTCAGACAGGGCCATCCTAGCCAAATGTAAGCATGCCTGGGCTGTCATTAACAACTACCGGCTGGCATCCCCCTCATTCTACCTCGCCTGCATCTACTCCATCAGTTTAAAGGCAAGGTTCATATCTCTCAGCCTTGGGAAGTAGTCGTTTTTTAATCATCTTGCCAGTTTACGTTGACCCACGGAAGAACCAATTTGCAGAGGGTGTGGTCGGTGTGAGGAAACACTTTAACATGTTGTCTGCCTCTACCCAGCTTTGTTTGATGAGCAAAAAAGCAGGCTCAAGCATGAGTGGAACAAGCTGGGAGTCCGTACATGTCAGCAGGCTGTAATAGCTTCCCTAAATCCTGATAACACCCTTTTAAATTCTTTTTTGACTAAATTAGCCATCTTTGCTACCAAAAGGTTCAGCCGACTAAGGGAGCTGCGAGGGGGCTCTACCCTGTCCCAGGGCACCCGCTTTAATGGTCTTGGCTCAGCAGGGAGGGCCCCTCAGCAAGCAGACCAACCCGCACGACCCCTCAATAACTGATGTTCCAGTTCACCAACATGTACCCTGACCCTCGCTTCTCTTTTGCAAGCCATGATGAAAAGTGGTCTCTCCCGGGCCCTCAGTGAACTTACCTTATGAGGATTTGCCACCTTCGCCCTGATTTTGGTGAGATTGCAATATCTGGACCCTCCAATTAGCTTGAGGTACTGACTCTGACAGACCCAGTTGCTTCTGAACGCTGTAAGAAAGTTTTTCCCACCTGAACAATAGTCATCACTTTGTGATTCCTGTGTGCACCCAATTAACATGAGGCACTGGCCCCTTGTTACCGAATGCTGCGAGATAGTTTCTCTCATTCGAAGAATGGTTGTTCTTTTGTGAGCTCTGTGTGCCATCTAATAGGGGTTAATGATTCTCAAGCTATGTTAGACAGCTCTTTTTCATTTAATGATTTGTTTTATTAATTGGTTTTGCACAAGCACTTTGTCAGTGACCTTGGTATGTCATCTTTTTAGCTGATGATTGTTTACTCGCTTGAAAGGTATCTACATTATTATGGTCTTTCTTCCCCATCAGGATGCATTGTTACTTTAGTCAATTGGCTTCATCTTGACCCCAATTAACATGGGGCACTGGTCCCTTTATTACCGAATGGTGCGAGATAGTTTCCCTCATTTGAAGAATGGTTTTTATTCAGTGACCTCTGCGTGCCCCCTAATAGGTGCTACTAATTCCCATTTGTGTGCATTTGTTAGATAGCACTTTTCCATACAATGAATTGTTTTATTAAATGGTTTTGCTATAGCACTATGCTGGTGACCTAGGTCTGTCATCTTTTAACCTGATGATTGTTCTACTTGTTTAACAAGTATTTACATCATTATGGACATCTCTCCTCATTAGTATGTGTTGTTTTAGTCAATTAGTTTGATGTTGATACTGCTGCTTATTGTCTCTGGCATCAGTATTTTGACTTATTATGGCAATTTGAAATTCTGAAGGTGACATTGTTGTCTACTGTAGCTCCTGGTTCTTACAGGCGTACGTCTACTAGCTATCAAGTGTGAAGGCCATACTAGCTCACATCAACGTGTTCTCACACTTCTTTGTGGAGAGGTGTGGTGCAGCGGCCAGGGCAGCTGACTTCGGAGCACAGGGTTCATGGTTTGATCCCCAGCTCTGGCGGCAGCTCAGTTCAGCACCATGTGACTCTGGGCAATAGCTCACTTAATTTCCACGACGGCCCCCAGCGCCTTGAGACCCGTAAGGGTGAGTAGCTGCGCTATATAAAAACAGACTTTTTTGTTTATTGTGTTTTTAAAACTCGCGTGAATCTCCTTTTTGTGATTTGAAATGTTTATTATCATGCACATGTTTTTATATGTAATTGTTAAGGTTTTAATTTACTGTACAATAAAGAGATATTATTATTAACATGGAAGCTGGAACTAGGATTCAGAACAAGGAATTTAAGAATGTACAAAACAGGCGCTGGAACAAGTTATGCCCTGCTGGTACATGGGATAAACACAGGAATTCAGAACAAGGAAATAACATGCATTCATAACAAGGAGATAAAGGGAACTGCTGCGAGTGAATACATGGTCAGAAGCCCAACAGGGAAACCACAGAAGGTAGGATATCAGGCTTGAAAGAAAGGTGCTACTGAGAAACAAGGGAAACACATAAGCATAATGCTGCTCTGGGCAGCCACAAGAAAGCAGGATCCTGCAAAAGCCGTAGCAGGAATCAGGAACTCCTCTCAAAGTTTCATGGATTCAGCAGTGCAGGTAACTGGAGAAGAAAGCAGGAGCTTCCAGCAACGGCAGTTGAAGCATGAGCTCTGAATGCAGACGCCTGACATAAATCCCTCCTCCCAGCTCACAGCCACACAGGGTGAGTGAAATTCAGAACAGGTGTGAGAAGGCTGTAGCACAGTGCAGATGAAAGCAGTCAAAGTCACTCCTCCAGCTCTGTGCCTGAAGGAGTGTATAGAGTTTCCAAGAAGCAACCAGTGGGCAGAACGTAAATCCGTAGTGCAACATGGATCAGATCTAGTTTTGTAATATGGTCAGAATTTGTGCAAGGGAGCACATGAACATAATACTGACAGAGATAAGACAGTGTTCCAAGTATAATATGATTCACCAAAAGTCTTCTCTCCAACTTTCATGCTAAGGTGAAGCATACAGGTACCATAATGCATTGGTGGTTGATAAGTAAACCTTGTAATGGATCTGAATTCCAAGAGGGTTTGAACACTGAAGTTCAGCAAAGGTTCCAAACTTGTATTCATGAGAATATCAGGCTCACAGGAGGTCCTCAAGTAGTGCCATCCAATGGCAGAACCGCAGGGTACTAACAGGATGTCTGATTCAGTTTTGTTCTGCCCAAGCAATGCATGTTTTTACCTTTTCGAAAAGGTTCCTTCCAATTGCATTTTCTCCTTGCCACCTCTGAATTATCTTAGCATTGACTTTCCATTGATTTTCAAACTATAGGTCTAACCAATAGTGGTCCTTTGAGTTAATCAATGAGTTCATATTGGCCGGAAGATGACAAATGCTGCAGTATACATTGGAGAAAGTACCCCATGCAAAACATTATAAGGATTGCAAGTCACCAAGGATTTACATGACCATATTGACAATATAGAGGAACAAGACCAAAGGCCAAGTTCCTTTATAAGGTTATAAAACTCCGAGGTGACTTGAAATATCCTTATCATGTACAGCAGGGGGCACTTTATCATAAGTTTAATAAAAGTCTGTTTTTTTACAAAATGCTGCAGGAGCTCAGAATGTGTTGAAGAATGCAGAAAGGTTCTATCATTTCTATAATTACCTAAAGAGTGCAAAAAATAAACATGTTGCCATAACTATCTAACTTCTGCTTGTCCTCCCCTGAACTGCCTTTCCCTTCAGTTTCTGGCTCAGGCAGCAGGCATTGTGACATCAGAACCCAACTGGCATAAGTTATTACAGTTAAGTTCTGCATCAATTCTTTATAATCACTAACCAGGTGTGTCGCAAGTCACCACTTATAAAGAAATTAGAGACAGGTTTTTATACAGGGATTGCAGAATCTCATGTATTATAAAAATAGTTACCACCATTATGTCACGGCCAGCATTCTGCTAGGGATGTACACCATCATCTGATGAATGACCATATTATGCATGCAACTATCACCACTCTAAACAATGGGAGAGAGAGGTAGCTTATTACTAACATCTGTGCTCAGCTCCCTGCATGGCACTGCAGTGACAGAGTACAGTCCCAGGGACTCTAGGAACCCATTGCTGCATCTCGATGGAGATGGTAGTGGCCTGTCACATGCTCTATGCATGCCAGATCACCACGGTGGCTGACTACGGACTTAGTGGTGGTCAGTGCACAGTACTTAGTGAACACCAGTACATTAGCTGAAAGATAGAGGCAACCCATCAACAGCACCTACTCTGTGCTTCCTAGGCCACACAATACTGATGATTTACAAACTGGGCGACAAACAGCAGCCATTGCCCACCACTGCACCCAAAAGGAGCCGTTCTCTACTCTGCAGATCATTCAACAAAGGCCAAGAACAGGCTGGGTGGTGCTCAGTGGCCTCTGCCCTTCAGTGCACTGCAAGGAAAGGGACTGATAATTGTAAATCCCAATGGTTGTCATTTGGCAAAAGCTGAATGAAACTTCTGTTATGCAAAAGCTAAAGGAGGCTGACCCCTTAAAACGTTTGTATTGACATAAGCGCTGACAGAAACCAAAAGCTGTGACTAGCCTTCCCTAAAAAGGTACAACTGTATCAATGACGCGTACCCTTGATGATTTTTCTTTACTGTCTTAAGTATTGCAAACTGAGTAAAGCCAAAGGTGCAGATTATTTCAGATATTCACCTTTAAAGAGCCAAATGTCCTCAAAAGTTAAGAAAATATTAATAGCTCCACATAAAAAACCAGTGAAGATAAACATAACATATTCATTTCTATTTTTCTTACAGTGTCTCCACTCTGTAGTCTTCCCTGTTGTGTAGCTGTCTTTTTTGTTCAATTGGTGAAAGCACTTGCGAGAGTCATTTTATTCCAATTTAATTAAAAAAAGAAGTTTATTGGGTAACGTATTACTCACAAAACTATTATATATCAATACAAAATTTAAAATCAAAATAAAACAAGAGGAATACATTAAATTCCTTAAGCTTATAGCCTTTAGAAACTGCACAACCGCCAATGCCACACCTAAGAAAGAAAAATTGAAATGGAAATTAAGACACCTTTCTTCAACACATAAACCACAAATGTTGCATGTTGCCACAAAAAATGTTCCATTCCTGTAGAATATTTATTACATTTCATTATAAGTAACCCATCCGAGGCTCCTGCAGCTTGAACAGCAATTGTAACAGAAAAACCTCATGTCTGCGTGCCTAATCTAGTGCTCAAATAGGCCTAATTCATAAATAGAGTATGATTCATAGTGGGTCTGTTACAGATAACAAATAGGATGATCTACCAAAATAGAGTTATTCTTCAATAGAGATCGATTGAGCAATGGTCTCTTTGTAAGAAGCACTATCATCACTATTATAAGATTATACCTGACTAATTTCCTAATGTAGGGGGATATTCTCAAGAACGTGCGATAATCATCGCCAAAATATGTTAACGCAATTTTTCATATCATCGTCTATCGCATGAAAATAACGCTGCATTAACGTCTTATTCTCAACACGGCGGTAACATGCGATAATGTCCCGATAACGTGTCAAATGTCCGCGATAAAATTAACGGGACGGCGATAAAAATTTAAAGCCGAACGTGAAAAAAGTGGCGATGGGCCCAACCGCGAAAGAAAAAATCAGCGATAAGCTCCGCCAGGCCTGCAATTCACACACGTCAGGCGGGAAAAATCACTATAAAAGCAGAAAAAAAACCACAAACAAAACCAAAACAACTGCGAAGCACAATGGAGGTAGCCGGAGCAAGTACAGAGGACAACCAGAACCCCACAAGCCCCACGGAGGACCAGCCTGGGACCTCGGGGTCAGGGAAGGGCAAGGAGAAGAAGAAGAGGAAGACGCGGTTCAGTCCGCAGGAAAATAGGATCCTGATAACGGAGGTGATAGAACACCATCAACAACTGTTCACCACCTCCACTGTGTCATTGGCAACAAAAAATGGAATATGGCAGTTCATCGTGGACAAGGTGAATGCAGTCGGAGTGCTGAGGAGGACAATGGAAGAGCTCAAAAGGCGCTGGAATGATGTGAAGCGCAAAACCAAGCAGAAACCCTGCAACAACCAGAAGGCAGCAATGCAGACTGGAGGTGGGAGTCCAGCGCCACAGGAGGAGTTGGATGAGATGGAGGAAATGGTGTCCACAGTCATCAGTGTGGAGACGGTGGCAGGAGTTGGGGGACCGGACACTGCTCAACATGACCTGATACAACAGCAACAGGGTGAGTAACGACCAGGGACTGGGTGGACGGGGGGAGATGGGCACAATGGCACACATGCACAATTAAGTATAGCACAGTGCACACCCACAATGACTCTGGATCATGTCCCTGATCCCCTTGGCACACTGCAGCACACCTAGAAACAGCAAGTAGGCCCCCGTTGACTATGTGCCCGGAGGGGGCCCTTCCCACACATCACCAATCTCACAACCAACCCATGCACATGTGCCAAACCCAGCAAAGCAGCGTGTCTGTGAGCCACACTGACAATGCAAGTGACACTGCATGACGAATAGCATGGCTGCAGTCAATATATCATGACATGTTGCACGCCATGACACTGAGGTGGCTGAGTGTGGACCACATCCGTAAAGGAGCAGGTCACACTCTGACACATCCACGTGCACAAACAACCCCTGACGTCAACAACACATCTGCGGACAAACCATGCCCAGAGTCCCAACTCCCACCAAGAGCCCAATTTACCCAAGTATGCAACATCTCAGCACTGTATAAGCACAGAAGTCAAAGGCACACCGCCTGAAAGGGATAAGGGGCAGCAAAATCAGAGCTGCAGGGGCAACTCTCCCAAAATGCAGCACACACACATAACATTCAGAGCACATCAACATTGACAACAATGTAGTACAAACTGCAACACGTTCACAACAGAACAGAGGACACAATTGGTGCCGCTTGTGTGTAGAAACTGGCCAATCACATTTGGCATTGCAGGGAAATGTGAGATGATAATGTACAAGTACA
Source organism: Calotriton arnoldi (assembly GCA_963921515.1). NCBI lineage: Eukaryota > Metazoa > Chordata > Amphibia > Caudata > Salamandridae > Calotriton > Calotriton arnoldi. The sequence goes on along the minus strand of CAWUFW010017325.1, from coordinate 46,042 downwards.
AACACACATCCGTGATGTTGTCGAAATGTCCACTGTCCCGCATCAAATAGGCAGCTCCTCCCAAACAGTCACAATGTACATTGTCATGCAGTCTGTATGTAAACTTGTACAATGCGTCAACATACATGTGAACACAATGTTAAACTGCATCTCCCCTTCACATTGCAGAGGGAGAATCAACACCTCCTGCAAAGCAGACCGAACATCTCTTCACTGATGATGAAGAGGACCTCCACACCTTCGACATCGACGCCCTCCAAGAGCTCATGGACAGCTTCGGCACCTCACCTCCAGGAGCAGGGCAGCCCAGCTGCATCGAGGAGACCTCACCCCCTGCACAGACCACACAGCAGGAAGCACCCACCACCACCATCAAAGCCAAACGTCAATGTATTCCTAGTCATGAGGTCAACAAAAGGCAGGGAGAAAATTAGGGCTAATAGACAGCACAGGTTTGCCAACTATATCCAGGGCTTGTTGTGCCACGAGGACTTGGCATTGCTGAAGCTCTGTGCCAGTACAATTCAGTGGGGAGTGGTGGTTGCCAGAAACCATCCAAGAAGCCTCAGAGGGCAGAATCTTACTTCTGAAGCATGGTTTTCACATAGCCAACTCATGATGCTACTGCCCTGTGGACCAGTCGCATGGCTGATAGCAGTGGCTATCCACCTTCAAGTTGTGTTGTAGGGTGTTCAAACACTAGCAGACCACCTATGATAGTCTTAGGGACTTCTAGAGCACACACAAAAAACTCAGTCTGTATAGGTGGAAGAAACTGAGGCCGAAGGAGAAGATCCATGGGCGTGGAGAAGAGGAGGGTACTGCCTCAAAGGCTTTGCAGCTGGGTCTGGAAAGTAAGTTAGTTGTTGAAGTTCTTTGATGTTACTCAGACTAGTGTTACTCAGTGTGAGAACTCCCTCACGGGATAGCATAGTTAGCCTCCAGTCCTCCACCTGCAGATATTTACTGGGCAGGTCTGCCATGCCAGATCCTCACCCACTTCTTCATCCTTTTTGGTTCACTGGCTGTAATAAGGGTTTTTCAACCAGTCCTCTTCATCTATTGGTCTTTTGCAGAGTCATTCACATTTTCTTCACCCACTGCAGAATATAGCTTGGGGTTATGGGGGTCAGCCTACTTCAACCAGGCTAACTTCACTGCTAGTGACTGACTGCCCTTACATAAGGAGCACATTCACACACAAAGCAGTTCCTTCAGGTGCCAGGAACTACTCAAGCAACATGTGCATTTTAAGGCCCCAAAAAATTGCTTTGTGCATTTTTTTTCCTTTAGATTGACAAGGGCCCAGCTGCTTCTTAATCAAAGCTTTGCAAATAACTATCCATAATAAAACAAGCACTGGCAAAGCCAAATGCCTGCTGACCTTCGACAGACCTATGGGTTTTGCCAATGATTATGCTCAAGGGTTTCTATACTAAAACACCAGAAGGAGTTTTATTTGTTACTGGTCTCGACTGAGCCGTGGCTTGAGCTTCATCAAAAAAAGAGGGCGGCCCAGGATCTCTTGCGAGGACGGACGGTATCACCGTGGCAGGGAAATACCACGAGAACTGGTGCCGCTCACGGTGTGCAAGACCTTGCTGGATACTGGCATTATTCATTTGGGCAGACATAACTGGAGTAGTATTGGAGATTCACCCAGACCGTAGTTCTGAATGATGTCCGAACAGGAATTGGCTGAAGTAGTTCAGATTGCAGTAGAGGATCTGAACCCTGATCAGCCAGCACAGAGACCTGCTTCCTGGGGCTGGGGACCTACAGTGATTTTGGAGAATCACATAGTGTCAGAGGAAAATGTGGAATCCGAGCCAAAGAGGCAGAGAATAGAAATCGATTGTCAGGACCCCTCTATTAAGGAAATATTTTCAATGATGATGATCGTAAAACGGAGATCTGCAGACTCAGCTTGCCTGACTTTGGGATGGCCGACAAGCTCCATCTCCGATCCTGTGTTGCCTTCCTCGTCATCTCCACTCACCCATGGCTGGTCCCGTGGCCTCTCAGACACCATGATCTTCGTTCTGGCCCGGCGGAGCCCGAGCAACATGGCCGATTTCCGGTGGAGCTGCTTCAGCAGCTGTGGGGGAGACTGTGTCTGTTGCTCTGCGGGCACCCCCCCTTTGAGCGAAAGACATTGAGTGGGACCGGCTGAATGTGATCACCAAGGTCATTGTTCCCTTGCCTGGCCCCTGGATGGCTGCCACAGTGATCCCTGCCTCATTGTGCTACTGCTCTGGGACAAAGACCGGACTCCAACCTGACCTTGAACCTATCCTCCTTCCTGCTTACCCTTCAGGACTTAGAACCTATCGAACATACCTCTGACAGTAGAGACCTAGCTTTTTGGCTGATGCCCGGTGGAGCTACCTGATAGCTATAGAGGAGATGGGTTGTGGACTTCCCCCTCGACCATCACCTACCCAGCCGGACTTTGGGCAGACTTTCCTTCGTCTCTCCGTCATATCTCCCTCCTACCCCTTCACCCTACCCCTTTACCCTTCTACGCTCCTTTCATCTCGTCTCTTTGCTCTTTAAATGTTTTTTCGTTGACACCTAGTTTTTTGACCGATGCCCGGTGGAGCTACCTGATAGCTATAGAGGAGATGGGTTGTGGACTTCCCCCTCGACCATCACCTACCCATCCGGACTTTGGGCAGACTATCCTTCGTCTCTCCGTCATATCTCCCTCCTACCCCTTCACCCTACCCCTTTACCCTTCTACACTCCTTTCATCTCGTCTCTTTGCTCTTTAAATGTTTTTCCGTTGAGACCTAGTTATTTGACCGATGCCCGGTGGAGCTACCTGATAGCTATAGAGGAGATGGGCTAGGGACTTCCCCCTCGGCCGTCACCTACCCAGCCGGTCCTTGGGCAGACTTCCCCTTCGTCTCTCCATTGTATCTTCCTCCTACCCCTTTACCCGACCCCCTTACCCTTCTTCTATCCTTTGACCTCGTCTTCAATGATCTTTAAATGTTTTGCTTGCAACTATGTAACCTGTAACTGATGTAATTTTGTAACACTGTGGTACCTCATGTAAAGCGCTCTGATACCTCCGGGTCTAGCCAGCGCTATATAAAACTCATCAAATAAATAAATAAAAAATAAAATAAAATAAACCACGGCTGTCTCCCAGGACCCCCACGAACAACACATGGCCTTCCAACGCCGTGTGTTAGGGTGCCAGGAGAAGATGGCTGATCAGGTGCGGGTCGGGTTCAACCTCATGGCAGCCAAACTAAATGCCATACGTGGGTGTCTAAGTCCCATCAGGGACCACTTACAGTCCCTAACGGACACCCACAGTCCGCTCCATGCTCTCCAACGATCCATGGCTGACATCGCTGGATTCCTGAATCTGAGACAAGGACAACTGTCTAGTCAGAGTGGCTCCAGCGATGTCAGCCGGGAGTTGGGACACATGCGGAGGCTCATGGAGGTCATGGAGCGGATGCAGGCGGAAAGAATGGCTGCCACGGCTGCACACCAGCGAGATGTAGCTGGGATCTTCCATGCCCTGCAGACCCTCATCATGGCATTGCCGCCACAAGGCCTGGCGCCGATGAATGCTGCTGCTGCTTCTACATCCACATCTCCGCCCCTGATGTGTCACTGCCACACAGTGATGCAGACAAAACAACACCACCCACATGTGAGGCACATGAAACATCAGAGGACAAAGATGCGGATGATTCTGCCTTAGTGGTAAGAAGGAAGCGGTAGCATTCATCTCTGCCATATGGCCTGTTTCTGCTTGGTTCTGCCCTCTGCATCATCACCTTCCACTGTCCCCCGATACACTCTGCGACACTCACCTTGGACCTCGACATGGACTGCCATATTCTGTTTGGTTACCAATGACACAGCAATCAGACTGCGGACTGAACTCTTCCTCTTCCGATGAACTTGTCATTCCCTAAAGGACTCTGGCTGGCCCTCCACGGGGCAACAATGTAAAGTGGGGTTTGCATGGCCCTGTACTGCTCCAGCTTCAACACTCCACAGAATGTGAATAAAACATTCAAATTCACACAGATGTGTCATGTCTATGATCATTCAAGTATGAAAGTATGGATGAATGTAGGGTCAGTGATTCCCCCTTACGTCCATGTTGCTCATGTTGTGGGACTTGAGTCACAGGGTGCAACATTGCCGGTTGCGTTCCGGGTGGCGCCGACACTACAACAGAGACACACGCATTAGTTACTTTCTTGTCCAGCCCAGAACTGAACCACGCCCACAGCCCCAGGCTCATTGTTCACACCCCTACGCTGGACTGGCATACGCCAGCCCAGCCCACTCCGCTTACGCTTACAGGGGGAGACGACAAAGCTACATGTCCCAGGTCTTCCCTGTAGTGATCTGCTGATCACTGGTCTAGTTGTCAGCATGCCACAGCCACTCCCTGAGGGCTCGCTTACACCCACACCACACCCATCCAGCACAGGCGTCACAGGACATGTGACCCTGCCAATAAAAGGGGCCTACCACATCACATTCCCCACTGCCGGAGGTGACATGATGGCGTCCGCACCACGAGACTCAATCATAAAGGGTCCATGACTTGTGGCGCAGTGGGTTAGTGGCACCCGATGCACTGCGGCTGGCACGGGCCTACCGCTACGGGACGGTGACTTGCGGTGCACAGAGTTGGTGGCACCCGATGCACTGCGGCCAGCACGTGCCTACCGCCATGGGACGGTGACTTGCGGTGCACAGAGTTGGTGGCACCCGATGCACTGCGGCCGGCACAGGCCTACCGCCACGGGACGGTGACTTGCGGTGCACTGAGTTAGTGGCACCTGATGCACTGCGGCCGGCACGGGCCTAACGCCACGGGACGGTGACTTGCGGTGCACTGAGTTGGTGGCACCCGATGCACTGCGGACGGCACGTGCCTACCGCCCACGGGATGGTGACTTGCGGTGCACTGAGGTAGGGGCACCTGAAGAGCTGAGCGGGTGTGCAGCCTGCGATGATGCATAGACCTCGATACGCTGTCCTGCCAATCAAGATTCGATTTGAATTGAGAGCCCTGCTGGACCGCAGTGTACGCCGAAGGCAGCAGTCAGCACACACATGACTCCGCGGTGCAGTGCCGCAGGGTGCATTGGGGGCCTGTGGCGCAGAATCCAGCAATCGGCTGAGGAGGTTGCACCGGCACGTGGCGGGCCCTCTTAGAGACACACCGGTGGCGGCAGGTGAGCATTGAGGCCTGGGTGCGCAGGGGCGGCCAGTCATCGCTGGGCGGCGGACCGGTCTGGGGGCCAGGGCTGGGGTGCAGCAGGTGCACAGGATCACACAGGCACCACCGGTCATGGCAGCGCCCTCGTGGCTGGGTGGGGGGCACCGCCCTGGCAGACACGACCCTGCATGCGATGACGAGATGTGCGCGGGTTGGCTTGGGACGTAGCCCAGTATAAATCTGGCCGTTAAAGGTGGTCGGCCACGTGTGTGTAGGCCTATGGACAGGATGTGGCGGACACAGAGAGACACGCAGTAGTTACTTTGGTGGCCATCCCGGAACTGAACCACGCCCAGAGCCCCGGGCTATTTATTCACGACATACGCTGGCCAAGGTCACTCCGCTCACGCTTACAGGGGACGACGTCAAAGCTACATGTCCAAGGTCTTCCACACTGCCTGAGGTAACCTGTTTGCGTCTACTGTCCACAACACTACAAACACCAGCAGTATATGTCCACATGGACATGTCTGTGCTCTGCATACTGAAGTCTGTCCAGCACATCAGCGCCACACTTGGCATTATGTATATTCTTATTGATGGGTCACTTGCCTCCTTCGCACATACTTGGTTCCCACCTCTCCCCACATTCTGCAATTGTGTGGCAGAGGTGCCATGCCATGGACGGTTTGTCTACATGGCTGGCCACGGTTACCACAGTTACTTGTGTTGTCGTGTCTGGTAGTTGGGCATGTTGATTGGCATGTTGTATGTGATTTTGTAACGTGTGCATTCCCACAGTTGTGAGTTGTATGATTGTGGAGTTGAGGTGTGTGGTGTGTTCAGTTGGTACTTACCGACGAGCAGTGCATTTCCATAGGTGCCATCCTCAAAGCGCTGGTTGGTGATGGACTTGCGGAAGATGTAGGAATCATGCACACTGCCAGGAAGTTTGCGTCGACATTCGTGAACAGGCCCCGGTGGTCCACTTTTGCCTGCACATTGATGGAATGCGTGTGGTTTCTGTTGCGGTTATTGTGTGCAGTGTCGGCAGGGGGCACAAGTAGTACATGTGTGCAGTCAATTGCCCCCAATACGTGCGGGAAGCCAGCTATGGCGTAGTTCCCTTGCTTGCTCTCCAGCTGTTCATGCGCAGTGTGGGGGAAGTAAAGGTGCAGGGCTATCAAGCTGATACAAACCGTGATGCTTACAGGTATGATAAATCCTGCATAATAAGACCGTAACAGAAGTTCGTGTGGTCGTAACCTTCCTTTTCTTTCCTACGAAGGTTACGCCCACACGAACTTCTGTTACAGTCTTTTTATGCAGGATTTATCATACCTGTTAGCATTCCGGTTTGTCCAAGTGCAATACACTGTACCAGATTACGTTTGTGACTATACGGACGCTTGACCATTGTCACCATTTATCCAACAGGTTTCTGAATACTGACTTTTGGAATATGGAATTGTATTGGGGAGTTCCCGCAGCATACACAGTTAATTGAATCCACACGTTGCCCTGATGTAGTTCCCCGTTGGGAATGGAACGCGTTGGCTGAGCTTTTCGTATTGTTGATTTATTTGTAATAAAGAACTGTTTTTACACTACTGTTGACAACTAGACTTCATGACCTGGCGCACCCCCATTTCAGTAACTACAATCTTGGATCTGGAGCACAGAGGCGTCAAGCAACGGCTGGCGTTGGGGTTGGTTGCGCAGGAACACTACGAATTGGAACTAGCGTGTGGTGCGGATACAGGGGCCCGCCGTTGCTTTTGTGGACATGCATTCAAGACATGTGTGAGGAAGTTTGATAGGGCTGGCTGTGAGACTCCTCCGACTCTGGCAGTTGTTGGTTGGAAGGTACCAGAGGCCAACAGGTGCAGCACAGCCAGCAGCTTTGTCTGCGGAGGGATGTTGGTTCTCCGCTGTGTTGGTACCGTCAGCCTGTGGGCAATGTGGGTCAGGATGCGGAGGATGGTTGTCCTTTTGAGCCTGTAGTGGGAAATGGCATCCTCTGGCGTTGAGTGTCTGAGGCTGGTGCGTTTTAGGAATGTCTGCTGTCTTCTTCTGCGCTGCCTAGGTGGTAGTCCGGGGGGGTGGTCCGGGGGGGTCCTGGGGGGTGGTGGCTGTGGGTGTTGTGGCCCTCTTGGGTCTCCAAGCTGCATGATCATTGGCTCCATGGCATCTGTTGGTCTTTAGATGTGGCTCTGGGCTGGGCTCCCTTTCCCAGGTTGTCGTCCTGCTTAACACCAGTAATAGGCAGGTGTTAAATCCCTGCTGCTAACGCGCCTTATCGCCTGTTTTTGGATCGCTTTGCCGATCTGGCTGGTCGTTGAGAACATCGCGAAGTGGTGTTTTCGTGTGTTTTTGCACGAGAACGCCTACTCTGCATATCATTAGCGTTAGTTGTCGCTCTCATCCGTAGCAATGTTTTTTGCGGCAGCTATCGCTAGAAAACTGGCGATATCGGCAGTTTGCACCAGCTTGAGAATAGGGCGATAAATCTATCACCACTTTTGCGGCGCTAAAGTGCCAATAAATCGGCGATAAGTCCTTGAGAATATGCACCTCAGTTTTTTGTCTGTGTTAAAAGTCTCACAGATTAATGGCTTTAAGGCTAATAGGTAGCGGAAATATGCTTTGGAGACTCCTTTAATTAACTCAATTCAGCTAGCTCTTGAGCAAATCCCCTAGAGCCATTCCTGCGAGAGATTATGGATGTTGGTTTATCATGCCTCAGAAGAATTGGATCCCCAAATATTCAAGAATACTTATCACACATTTGGGTTCTAATTCCATCTGAATTTCGCCAATCACAGATGGCTTTTGAAGTTGTAAAGCCCTTTTCAAACACCTCATTTCAAAACTTCTGAAATTAATATCCAAGTCCAACACTAAATTAGGATATCTATATGGGGTAGCTGGAACAATATTCCAGTTATACATCTTCGTTAATTTGTATCTTGTTTATAAATCATTTTTATTTGCTTTTACCATTTTGAACATTCCGACTAGGTCGGACAGCACAGGTTAAATTATGAAGCATAACATAGACATAGGTGAAAAAGGTAATACGAGTTCATGTTCCCTGCAGGGGGCTCACCGAATGAGCATTATGGGGCGTCATGTGAGTGAACGAGTAGGTATACGGTACGTTATGCACCTTCAATTATGGAACACCACCACCAATTCTTTCTTTATTCAACATGTACATGTTGCTCTTTGGCAGACTCATACTGCGGTGGATCTGAGAAACAATATGTTTGCCATCCAGTGTATCAGATAACAAATGTGGACCTTGACTTAATTCCATCCAGTAGCGACCCATCCCCTGCCATCGTGCCGGGGGGAGGGGGGGCAGGCCGGGCCGGAGGAGGGTGAAGGGAGGGTGAAAAGGGTTCGGGTACAAAAAAATAATAATAATAATAATTTTAAAAAATGAACTTACCATAACGCTGCCGTCGCCATCTCCGATGCATTGCCTCTCCCTGCTTCTGCCTCTGGGCACAGGCTCCGAGCCTGCCCTGCGGCCAATCCTGAAGCTGCTCTCGCATGAGAGCAGCTTCAGGATTGGCCTGAGAGTCAGCAACTTTCGCTCCCAGGCAGACTGGCAGCCTGTGCCTGCTCTCTCCAGCCCCAGCCACGTAGCTGAGGCTGGAGAGAGCTTCACTGCGAATGAGAGGTTTGGCCGGCCTGAGACAGCCGACCAAACACCTCATGTACAGTGAAGGGAGTGCCCACCACTCCCCCACCAGCAGTGTCATCCCCTGGACCTGCCCCCAAGACTCGTCAGAGTCCTGTCGGTGGGTCCAGGGGATTAAAATAAAACAATAATAAAATAGGTTTAAATCATTTAATTTACTGGTGGTGGCGGGGGGATATCAGTGGAGACTGAAAGATGATCAACAGGTTGTCATCAGTGACTGCACAGAGTTCAGCAGTAATATGTTTTGACATCAGGATTGATGCTAGTGGTGAGGTCGATTTTAAGTGCAAGCACTGAAGAGTTTATTTTGTGTTGTCATGCGGAGTGTATTTCAGCAGTGTGGAACCCCCTCGCAACCCCAAGGTTCGTCCCTCAGCCCCACCCTCTTCAACATCTAGATGATGCCGCTAGCCGACATCTTCGGAACCCATGATATCAACATCATATCCTATGCTGACGACACCCAGCTCATTCTCTCACTCTCAGGAGACCCAATTTCAATGAAGACCAACTTCCACAACTGCATCATGAACGTTGTAGTCTGGATGAAGGACAACTGTCTGAAGCTCAACACGGACATGTGCTGATCTTTGAAAACCATGTGTCCCTCTGGAACGACACCTGATGACCGGCAGAACCCGGACCAACCCCCACACCACAAGACCATGCCAGCAACCTTGGCCTCATCCGGAACAGCAAATTCAGGATAAAACTACAGATCAACATGGTCTCCTCGGCATGCTTCCACACTCTCCGCATGCTCCAGAGGATCCTCAAATGGCTCCCCACAAGCACGCAAGCCTAGATCACCAGCCATCTGGACTACGGCAACACAATTGTTAATATTGATGTTGATGTACGGAATGATACATGTATGTACAAAAAAAAAATCAAATCACTATTGTTGAAATTTCCCGATATGACCTCTCCAATCTCCATCACCCAAAATATGTGGTCAGGCAGGCCCTGCGTCCTAGGCCTGAGGCTACTGATTGACAGATCACAGGTGGGGTGGCACGTAACCAGCAGGACAAACATGTGAACAGGAAAAACCCAGATTAGTCCCACAGAGAGGCAGTGACACCACAATGGTCCTGGGAGATTGGCCCCAAAAAAACGCATATGGCCGTAGGGGGAGGAGGGATGGGGGCATTCCCAAAACACGATAAAGTTAGATACCACATGAAGTTAAGAACGCTCAGCCAATCATGACACAGCACACACAACACACGCAGTGATCACGTGCTCTCCATGCCGGACATCTGGACATGCTATCTACTGGCCCTCATTGTGTCCATGCAAGGTGAGACCCACCTGCATTTGTCGTTGTTAGAAATGGTGGTCTCTAGTTGGCAAGGGTTTGCACCTTTGTCCAAATAGGGACCCTTCCTTCTAGTCAGGATAAGGGAGTTATACTCCTAAAATAACCTGCTCACCCCCTTTGTAGCTTGGCACGAGCAGTCAGGCTTATCTTAGAGGCGGTGTGTAAAGCATTTGCACATAACCAACAGTAATACAGTGTAAGCACTACAAAAGGACACCACATCAGTTTAGAAAAATATCCAATTTTTTTTATAATCAAAACATGACCAAAAACGATAAAGAATCCACAATACAGTACTTGAAATTGCAAGATGTCCTCTAAACTGCAGAAATACCTCAAAAACACAGTTTGTACGAGTTGGTAGCTCCATCCGGGGCTACCGCGATGCTGAAAACAACAGAGTCTAACAGTTCCAGCCGACCGCGTCGATACGGGCCAGCAAAATCGTGAACAGATTCGGTAACAGTTCCTTTCTCGTTGCGGCTTACACGGGGTGCGAGCCGGTCGTGGCAACCGTTGCGTTGCAAAATGGAAGTGGTGCAGGGCGCGGTGTCTTCTCGATTCGGTGCAGGCAGCGGCTCAGTGACGATCGTCCAGACGGCATCGGTGAGACCAAGGCTTACGGTGCGGTGCTGGCAGGTTGCAGTGCAGGCGACAGAGCCAGTTTGCGGGAGCTGGCATTGGTCAGCCCAGAGGGCTGTGTGAGACGAGGCGGTGCGTTGTGAAACTTTACGAGCGATGCCCCCAACCACGATGCGGTCAAGGGTGTTGAGTCAGCAGCAGCGACAGCGTCGGTGATACCAGGATGGCGAAGTGAAGCGAGGCGGTGCGGACTGCGGTGCCCACAAGTCACGGTGCAAGCAGCGGCTCGGTGGCGTCGTCGTCAGTGAGACCAGGGTTGCGGTGTGAGATGCGGGCGGTGTGGTCTGCGGTGCCGTCAGGACACAGAGCCAGCGACGGAGTCAGTTGTGGTTCCCTTCTCTGTGGCAACTGAAATAGCAGTTCCAGAAGCGGTACCCAGGGATTGATGAAGTCTTTGCAGTCCCTGAGACTCGATTTCAGGCCCTTGGAGAGACTCAGCACAAGTAAAGAAAGTTCAATCCCGTCCTTTCACTGCCCAAGACAGAAGCAGCAACTGCAGGCCAACCAAACAAGGCAACAACACAGCAAAGGGGCAGTACTCCTCCTGGCAGCTCTTCCAGCTCTTCTTCTTGGCAGGTTCCTTGATTCCAGCGAGTTTTAAAATTTAGGGGTTTGGGCCCCACCTTTTATACCCCAAATTCCTTTGTCCTCTCAGGCAGAGAGTGTCTGTGCTTAGTCCAAACCAGTTTGGTCCTCTCTGGCCCAGCTTCCCAGCAGGAGGCGGAGACAGCATTGTCCAAGGCAGACAGGGCCTATTCAGGTGCAAGGAAAATCTCCTCCCACTACTCTAAATGCAGACTGGGTCTATTCAGGTCAGCCCTGACTCATCCAGACTCTCTGGAGCCACTGCTCCTCCCCAGCCCCTGTCACTCCACAGCCAGACAGTCAATACACATCTTAGCAGAGGCACAGTGGATGGCCAAGCAAGGAAATACCTACTTTCTAAAAGTGGTATTTTCAAACACAGAATGTAAAAATCACCCTCACTAATAGATGCATTTTAACATTCTGAGTTCAGGCATACTAAACTTTATTTTCCTATCTGGTTCCAATGGGAAGTTATATTTATAAGATGTTATAAATTAACTCCCATGCTTTCCTATGGGCCAGATAGCCTTTCAATAGTGAAAAACGAAATGCACTGTAATTCACTACCAGGACATGTCACACACATCAGTGCATGTCCTACCTTTCCCATACACTGCACCCTGCCCACAGTGGTACCTTGGGCCTACCTTAGGGGTGACTCACATGTAAGAAAGGGGAAGGTTAGGGCCTGGCAAGTGGGTGCACTTGCCAAGTCGACATGTCAGTTAGAAACTGTGCACAGACTCTGCAGTGGCAGGGCTGAGTTACCTTTTCAGGGCTATTCATGTGGGTGGCACAATGTGCTGCAGGCCCACTAGTAACATTTGATTTACAGGCCCTGGCACACTCAGTGCACTTTACTAGGGGGTGACTCGTAAATCAAGTATGCCAATCATGGAAACACCAATCCATGATAACAACTTTCAGAGAGAGCATATCTACTTTAGCACTGATCAGCAGTGATAAAGTGCCCAGAGTCCTAAAACCAACAACAGCAGGTCAGGAAAAAAGAGGACGAAGCAAAAAGTTTGGGGATAACCCTGTAAAAAGGGCCATTTCCAACAGTCGTCAACTGGATTCATTGCTTCATTACTAGGCCCACATTCCAATCCAAAAACAGGATCCATTAACTGTTTAATGATGCTTCGAGAAATGTATGGACGTTCAAAATGATTGTACTTTGAGACAGTCCTCAGACCCCAACTCTGTAACCGTGCTCCCGGCAGTAGTGTTTGATTAAACCAACAGTTCCTGTTTTGTGAAACACCTCTTGTCTTTGTTTTTTCAAGGTAAATTCATATTCAAGCAACATTTTGGAGAGCCAGCCAGGAGAGAATGGTGCTTCGAACCCGAGTGCAGCCGAAGGAAAGGACTCCGCTCTGATGGATACACATCAGCGCAGCAAGGAAGGTGAGCAGGTGCCGCAATTGATTGAAAGCTCTGCTGAATCCGCAGGGCGGAGGTCAGTCCTGAAGCTGCCTTCAATTGGGTAAGAGACTACATCTGATCCTTAGCCCCAGCTTTGGGTATATGGCAAACTAGGGAGAAGCGCAAAAAACTTAACCTGAGCACACTGCCTCTGACAGAAATCTGACATATTGCCCACTTAATGTTTCCGAACTGAGTAGTCGCAAGGCTAAGGCGTTCCCACGGAGTCACCTTTTTCAATAGCCAACACGCTAGGAAAGGTTAAGGTTGTTTGTCGCTTGGACCGCTGTGCGTAACACAGTCGGTACGCTTGTCCCCTGGGTGTGATACAGGGGCGAGGCCTCACCGCTTGGACCTCTGGGCATGATACAAATGGTGTGCATAGGCCCTGGCTGTGATATAGGGTCAGCACCTTGATCTTATTTTTTAGTCTAAAGGGTTTTCTCACTGCAATCAGTTTCTTGACACTGTAGGTATCTGAAAGAAGTGAGAGGTGTTATTTGCTTGGACTGCTGGGCATGATGCAGATGGTACGCAAGACCCCTGTGATTTAGGGTGTAATTTGGACATTAGGGAAAATTTGGACCTTAGAGATTAGGTGTAGCTTGTGCATTGGCCAAGGAGGGCCTGTGGTTGTAAAGTTGGTCCTCGTTTCTGTGTAAAGTGTTGGTATCTTTGTCTCAGAGCCGATATTCACAGACTATCGGGCTCCCTTAGTTCCATGTACAGCGCAAAGTCTCCCTTCGTCATTGGGTAGCATGCGCTAAGGAGCGGGCTAAGGTATTTTTTTTACAAAAGTCATCATTTATTCTCTGTCCGTTTTTTTTTCTCTTTCTCCATTCTGGTTATTAATTGCTGCAGTCTTGATAGTGGTGCTGGTAAATTGTTGCAATTGCACGTCTTCTCTTGAGTGTTGCGTTTTGTTAATGACATAATGTACTTATGAAGCCGCCGCTAATTCTTTCAATAATTTTTCCATATCATCTGTTGAATTCACATGGTTATAACTAACCATTGCTCTTTCTTTCAGGTTGTAATCCTTCATATGCATTTTCTTTTGTGTTTAATGTCTATCATGATGCATTTCTGTAAATAGTATTGAGCTTGTCGAAGTAGTTGAAACCAGTAATCCCCACATATATTTTTTCCCCAGCAGATCCCAAGAAGCTAGAGCGTATCAGTCCCTCAAAAAGTTCCCAGCTATCATGGAGTCGCAGTCGCCTCTAAAGCACATGCAAACTAGGTTCCCCAAGCAGATCAAAAAACTTAGCAAGTATTGGCATGAGTGTCACGCACACACCAAGGTACATGCGTTCCGGGGGAAACCTTCAACACCCACATAATCGAACACACGAGAACACACATTCGGAAAAAATATGTAGGACAAAAGAAGAGCAGGAGAGAGGTACTGCTCTGCTAGAACTATGGTCCATCTTTGAGGAGGCCCAGACTGACAATCCTAACCTAGAACCCGAAAGCAAGGCGTACGCGCCTCCCCTAACTTATGTAGGAATGGAGTTGCTCTCTCCGAAGCCTGGCATCCCAACATTAGGCTATATCAATCCACCGGTCTAGGGAGCCAGGCGGGCCCCCCACTGAACAACAAACTACTAGATCTAGACGAGGGAGGCCGACCAGGTCACCAGGCCCAGGCAATCCCAGCATCACCCCAGCCCAGTGCTAGAACTCACCAGAAGCTCAATGCCCCCATTTGTCGTTCTCTACCCATCGAACCTCAGCGACATGGAGAATGAGCACTCCCACTTGTCCGGGTTAATGCACTTGGGTGACTGGAAATTCATAGCCTTTCTGGACAGTGACATAACTAGTGGGAGTCCCCTTTTCTGGGAACTATCAGAAAAGGGGGGTGCTGCCAGGCTCGTGCACATGACAGTCATGGGCTGACCCTGAGGGAGATAATAGTGAGTGATGAAGGAGAAGACCTTGCCCGTCTATTCTTTGACTTACTAGCAGACTTTATTAAAGAGAGGAACCAATTCGGCCAGTCCTGGCCCAGGCGAGGGTCAGTTCAGACAGAGTATATGGCTATGGACAAGGATTGCATCAGATAACGGATCAGCCGGGTCTGGTGGCGCAGTGGACTAATGCATCCACTGTAGGGGCCTGTGTTCGACCTCATTGTCACAGGTTCTAATCCCGGCGGGTCCACTCAGCCTTTCATCCATCTGAGGTGGATAAAATGAGTACCATTGAGTTGGGTAACAATATACATCTGTTATTCAGCGCCTTGAGACCCTTGGGTGATACGTGCGCTTTACAAATACACATGTTATGTTATGTTATATCCTGATTGTTATTTCCCCTACATACAGCAATGCCTCGTAAAAAGGGGAAAGAATTCAAGTCCAGGAAGAAAGGAAAGAGCGAGAGAACAGAAAAAGGTTTGGACGGAACCAGGACGTCGCCACAAGATCCCTAAGATGGGAACAGCTGATCCTGGCCGGAATAGCTGTGACCACAATGGCACAGAAGGCAGTGGCACCAATGGGGGTACCACCACAGAAAACCAGGAAGGATTTAGCATGTAGTAGCAGGGTTTGAGGAAGTAGCACACAGAACACCCACGGGTCGATATGGGCCACTCCTGCATCCAGTGTGCAACACACACGCCCCAACACTCACATGCCCTGTGCTGTCAGTGACCTAATGGTCAGAGGAAGAGCCCACTGTAACAGTGTGGGTAAATAACACACCCTACAGCTTCTTAATTGACACAAGGGCGACGACAAAGTCATGTCTAAGGAAAGGGATCATTCCCCTATCCAAAGACTCCATGACACACAGGGGTTCTCGGGCAAGGTTATTAGGGTCCCCTTCACCAAACCCCTGGAGATAGATTTGGGAGGCAGCCACATAAAAGGGCAGCTATTATATCAACTAATCTCTTAGGTAGAAATTTAATGGCCAAACCAAATATGACCATTCATTTCTCAGAAGATGGGAGAATGACCTGCTCAACCCCTGGAGTTACCCCGTCAAGACTCATGTCCTTACCCACCCACTACACACGGACAGGCCGATAAGGGCAACACCCGCTGACCTGATGACCTTCCCTAACACCGTACTCACAATCATTGCCAATGCACCAAAACTGCTGGGTTGGAAGCTACAGCTGCCCCACGAATTTGTGTTCCAAAGGATGGGTCACCATGATATGGAACCCCAGAAGGAGGCATTGTTTTGCTTGGAAGCCATCAAGGTAACGGCCTATATACGGGGTACTGCTGGACACTGACCAAGTGATTGCAATGTGGGCATGCATCCTCCTTGTTATGCCCGGTCCCAGCATATGGGAGATAACCAATGACCAGCTGCTCAGTGAGTGTTCAGACCTGAGAAATCATCTTGCTGACCTAATTACGGTTAGGGTAGAACTGCAAAATAGGGCCCCATTGCCCATGGTTGTATTAACAACCTGGCAGGAGCAAGACATGTCAGCAGTATCACCACAGGCTAGGGGACCCTATGACCTGGAACTAATCAATACCGTCAAGCCAGTAAAGATAACCTAGCGAGAAGGGGCCTTACTGCTCCGGGTATGCCAGTACCCGCTCTCCAAAGAAGCCGATGAGGGCATAGCATCAACTATTCAAGCACTAATTGATCAGGAGGTCCTCCATGTGGAGGTCTCCCCCTGTAATACTCTTTTTGACCAGGAAAATCGGTGTAAGGGAGGGACCTGGTGCAGGACTTGCTACCCCTCAATGACATCTTGGTCACAGAATCCCTTGTAGTGCCAGACGCTTCCATCATATTGACAAACATACCCGCAGATGCCAGCTATTTTTCCGTGATAGACATCAAGAATCTGTTCTTTAGCATTTTGCTACACCCCGACAGCCAGTACTTGACTTCATTCACCTTCCGAGGGTTTCAGCTGCTATACCGGACACTGCTGCAAGGGTACTGTGAGTCCCCCAGTATCTTCAATAGAATACTGAGGAAGGATCGTGCCAGCTTCGAATCAAACAGCACCCTGACTCAGTACGCTGATAACATCTTGCTATCCAGTCCCTCTGAGGACCTATGTTGCCAGGGCACAATAGCACTCCTGACTGCACTTGCCGAGAGAGGATACAAAGTAGAGAAAGGGAAGTTGCAGTATGTACACGAGGAGGTTAGTTATTTGGGCCAGCTATTCTCAGCGATAACCATTATAAACTAATGGGGTAACCCAATCACTGTCCATGGACCTGGGTATCGTATGGTATAGAAAAACAATTGGTCCTTAGACTTCTTTGGTCATGCATCAAGTCAAGAAACGTTTATAATTCAAAATCAATTTGTTGCATGCAAAAAATCAGCACATAGTAATTAATACATATATGACTTTCAAATTTATGCACCTTAAAAAAAGAAATACACACTGTATTTTACAGAGAATTGTCTATTTTATTCATAGAAACAATTGCGAAGGTAGAGACATTTACCAATCATGTAATCATCAAAAGGTTGCTCCGATAGGGAAAAGGGAAAGGCAAAGAGGGAGTGCTCGTGTGTGCAATAAATTGGAAGTGAAAAGGCACAGAATGAAGGTAGTTCAATGAAGGTTACAATGATTTAACATATACCACTGGTTGTAATACAGGCACCAGTTGATTTTGGCCTGTCCGAGAATTAACTTGAATAAAGAAAAAATAATGTTTCATGGACAGGCCAAAATCAACTAGTGCTAGAATTACAACCAGTTGTATATGTTAAATCATTGTAATATTCATTGAACTACCTTCATTCTGTGCCTTTTTCACTTCCAATTTATTGGATCCTCCACCATAGACCAACAGATTGGTATAAGACGCAGGGGGGCATGAGTAATAATGGCTCTCAGCCACGCACCCTCAGAGACATTGCAAGTACCAGTGCAGCTAACTCTCCTCGCCAACCTCTTAGTGCAGGCAGTGGAACTGACAGCATTTATTGAGGCCCTCACCCAAAGCTCGGGAAAAACAGTAACTATCTATTCAGAATTGACTTATGTTACCACCAAGGTGCACTCTAGCATAGGGAGGTGGATAAGGCGGGGGTTTCTCAAATCAGATGGTAAAATATGCCGCTCACACTGGGGTTAAAGGCTTTGTATCTCGGGGAATGCACTAGTGGACCAAATCACGAAATGGGCAGCTTACAGTATGATCAAGAAAGTGCACATACTCCCTTTACAGCAGGCACTAGAAACGGAGCTACCAGAAGACAAGCTGTACGCAGAGACAGCAGGGCTATACTTGAAGGAGCTACAGGGAACAGAATTGTACGATGAAAGAGATCGCTCGTTATCCAGGGGCTGCACACAAACTTAACATGACCTTATATACCGACACACGCCCACAGACCATCATGCCACAGAGCTTAGTTAACATTGCTTCATCCCAATTGCACTTGCACAGCAAAAGACAACATAATAGCGGAACTCCAGAGAGACTGGTTCATCCCTAACCTTACAGAATCAGTAGCCATGTATTTGAACGGATGTATCGTCTACAAATTGTACTCACCCAAACCTACACTCAAGGTTGTATCATTGGCTATCCCCAGACAAACGGGGCCCTTTAAGGTGCTAGATATTGACTATATTTATATGATCAATTGATGTGCCAACTATCGATACCAAATTGTAGTGGTCGGTCAAAATTCCAGGTGAATCAAAGCCGGATCTTGCGTACACTGCTATGCAAAGGCAGCAGCAAAGTTCCTTGTCAGGGAAGTAATACCTAGGTGGGGTATACCAGACGTCATCTGATCAGACAACGGAAGGTACTTTGTCAAATCTATGTTCAGTCACATCTGCACCCTTTGAGGCATAACACACATACTAATCTTGGTATATCACCCCTAAAATAATGGCATCATTGAGAGACACAACAGCCTGTTAAAAAATAAATTAAGCAAAATTCATGGCACCCTTAATAAAATGTGGCTCCACTGTCTGCCCCTAGCCTTGTTTGTGTTACAGAATACTCCCAGCAGCAATCTCCATCTCACACCACACCAAATTTTAACTGGTCGACTGATGGGAACACCCACCCCAAAAAAACACAGACCAAATTAAGCGCTGAGATGAGCTCACATGCACTGGGGACGAACTGCATGTGTATGTGTATCTCTCTGAATCAACCAAGACCATTAAGTTCCTATCTAAACAGGACAACCATCAGAATTCTAAGTGCACCACTGTCCAGCTACCATATCAGACACCTCAGCCTGGCCAGAAAGTGTATGTCCGCAACTTTGCAAGGAAATGGAAGCAGGCCAAGTTTGAGGGACCCTACCGAGTGACTTTCACAACACCCACCGCCCTCAAGGTGGAGGAAAGAGCGGCATGGGTCCACCCCTCCGATGTGCAGCTGAAACCTTCCATGGCAAACCCCCCATGAACTATTGTACACCAAACTCTTTCAAAGTTTTCCAAAGTAGGAGGACCACAGACATCTTTCCTGGATCTATCCCCAAGACCTGAAATGATCCACAAGTTATGTATTGTAGTACAATTGTATACCATCTGTTTACTATGGGTATGGCCGCATCCATATGTTGCCAAAGATCTGCCTAGTCAATTGAAGTCCACCCCAATATTTGAACAGCGCTTGCGTAGGGACCTCTCCCCTGCCACCTATAATTACACTGAACACAACACCAGTATTCCACACTACTCCACAGCTCGTTCTTTCACAACAAATGGTATCAGCACATGACCACGGTGGGCGCCAAGACGTAAGCCAGGTTGTGCTATGTCTATTCTCTGATACCACCTGCAGTAGGCGCAGACACGCTTTACTTATCCCAAGAGATAGTGTACGTCACCCATTTCGAGACAATCCCACAGCACTATACCTCTTCACCGATCCTCGTGAGATTCAAACAGAGCTAGATAGGGGTGGGTATTGTTTGGCCCCAAGACTTTACAGAAAAAAGATTCTTGGAGGTAGCAAAACTACCGCACCAGTGCACAAACACGTCCGCTTCTGCTTCCCCCTGTGGTCCCAGGGTGGCCCTTAGCGTGTCTGGGGAAGTCTTACTTAATAACAAATCGACGCCAGTCATAGAGTTCCAGTGTAGGGCCATCCACATCGACAATACGAAGGGAAATGAGTCTCGTGGGGGAGGGTTTAACACCTGCATATATAACCCGACAGGAAATTTGGGGCACTGAGATAGATAGGTACAGGTGGTTGGAAAGGTAGGGGCAACCTCTAATTGAATGGAAACTTACACTGCATTCCTTGTGTTTCAAAGGTAAAGGACCGATTCCACTCAGCACTAATAAGAAATGTGGCGCAATACTGCACGTACCAGACATGCAATGGGGCATCTCCACGCTGGTGGATACCTACTGGCAATGTGGTGAATTTGCCTACACTCAGCTTGTCCCCGGATGACGAGGCCTATGCTCTCTGGTCACAATACACACCCCTACCCTGGTCATTCCTGTAGAAGATCTGGCAGAGTGGTACCAACATCCGCTAAAGAAGAAAACAATTCTATTGCATCAGGTGTGAGATAAAGAACTGCTGATTATTTTGGCTGGGCTCAGTTCAAAGACATTCTGGAAGAATTCAGACTGTTTTATGACAAATAAGTCAATTAGGCCTGGGCGTGAAATTCAGCTCCGCTTTTGGAGTATGTGGAGTTTTGCCCACTCTGTGTCCTGCGTAGCACGTGGAGTTCCAAAAAACTCTGCCCCATGTAGCAAAGTTTTATCCTCCAATGTTGACTTGGCGAGCAAGGAAAATCCTACTCCAAACCACCCCCCCCCCAGTGAAATTTCTCAAAGAGTGCAGTCGCGGATGGCCGCGACCACTCGCATTGAGAAATCTTCTGTTTGCGTTGAGTAAGCTGCCGCTCAAGCAGAACATCTACTCAAGTGGCAGAAAGAAGCAGTGCCTTCTTGTGCTGCACATGGTGCTGTTTGTGCTGATTTTCCAGCGTGGGACAAACACGAGGCACTAAAATTCAGCGCAAACAGCGCAACCTAACACCCTCCCCGCTTGCGGAACTCCACATAGCGCGGCTGAGTTTTTTGCTCACTTCACGGAGTTCCGCATAGCAGAACTCCGTCCAGGCCTTAATTCAATGCTGGAGGGTCCATAGCCTTTTTCACAGTACAGATAAAAGCGAACTCCTGCTGGTTGCAAATAACCAGATGGGAGATGATGGAAATGATGAACAGTACTAAGCTCGGCCTTAATGCAATCAAGGAAGAGCCATCCGCCTCAATGGTGATGCAACATAGGTATGTGTTTGACTAGATGACTGCAATGGAGGGAGGGTTGTGTGCCAATATCAGTGTGTCCTGTTGTACATTCATCCCAGGCAACACCATGAACAATGGGACTCTGACTCTTGCCATCCAAGCACAGCTTCGTTCGCATAAGGAGGGACTGGTACTTCGGCTGTTTTTCCGGGCTTCCCCGGTGGCTGACAGGACTGTGCATGTCATTGCTGACCACTCTCATTTTTGTGCTGTTTTTGTGTGGTTCCCTACAAGTGGGGATATCCTGCTGTAAAAATGCAGTACTCAAATTGGGTAGAATGCAAGTGACTAGGGAAGTAGTAATGGTTAACACTGAAACAAAACAAGCCCTTAACAATGTGACTGTCTTGAAGTATGGGGTAAATGATGTAGTTGAAAATTCAACTAGAGGGGGTACTGTTAATATTGATGTTGATGTATGTGTAAAAACAAAATCAAACCACTGTTGTCGAAATCTCTTAATATGTCCTCTACATCAACCCAGAGTAAGAAATATGTGGTCAGACAGGCCCTGCACCCTAGGCCTGAGGCTACTGAATGACAGATTACAGGTGGAGTGGCACGTCACAAGCAGGACAAATGCGCGAACAGAAAACACCCAGATTAGTCCCACAGTGATCATGGGAGATTGGCCCTAATAAAACACACATGACCGGAGGGGCACTTATTCCCAAAACACCATAAAATGAGATGCCACATGAAGTTAGGACCACTCAGCCAAACAAGACACAACACACACAGTGATCACATGCTTCCCATGATGGACTTCTGTACATGTTACACTCTGGCCCTCATTGTTTCCACGCAAGGTCGAAACCCACCTGTATTTGTCATCAGGTGGGAGGAATTTATGGCTTCATTACTAGGCCCTCATTCCACTCCCAAAACAAAATCCATTAATTGTTTTATGATGCTTCGAGAAATGTATAAAAAAGACATTCAAAATGATTGTACTTTGAGACAGTCCTCAGACCCCCAACTCTATAACTGTTCTCCCGACTGTAGTGTTTGATCAAACCAACTGTTCCTGTTTTGCCAAACACTTCTTGTCTTTATTTTTCAAGGTAAATTCATGTCCAAACGCCACACTGTATGCAGGAACCATCATCGGAACTTATGAGAAGCCTCCAAACGGTACAGAACTCAGAGGCCGGACTGATCCTCAACCTGCCCAAATGAACACACATCACCCGGTACCTGAAGAACCTCCATTGGCTCCCCATCCAGGAAAGATGTCAATTCAAATTACTGACACACATCTACAAAGCCATCCACCACCAAGGACTAGCATACATGAACCAACACCAGTACTTCCATCAACCATCCAGAAACCTGCGCTCCATCTCTCTCGCGCTGGCACAGACACTGCACATCTGCCATAGCCACAGCGAAGGGCGCTTCTTCCCCCACCTCACTGCCAAGTCCTGTACCAGCTTCCCCCTCCACCTCCGAACATCACCCTTGCAGACAAACTTCAGGAAGAAACTCAAGACCTGGCTCTTTGACTAGGCCCAGTAATCCAGCGCCTGGATACCCTCACTGGTGATAAGCAGTGCCCTACAAGTACTGATAGATTGATTGATTAGTGTGGGGATTTGTGGCACATATAGAATATATACAGAGAGGGATGAGTGCATGTATTTATGTAGTATGTATGGAACCCCATAGGAGAGAGGTGATCATACTACATGTTTATTTTAGTTATTAATATTCATCACCCCTCAATCACAGTCTAGTGATCTGTCCAGTGGCAGGCCAGTCAATGGGGATGCACAGACCGGAAGAGGGGCCTCAGACCAGAGCATGGACAAAGAGTTAGTGTTGCAACAAACAAAAATACAACATTGTGATAACCCTAGGCAAACAACATAGTTCAGACCTAAACACATTGAAAAAAACTAAATAAGGAGAGCCACAAGAAAAAATGGCCTGAGCAATCTCCACAACCCTTTCTTCCACATGTACGCTAATGATACATACATTGACATAGGCAGAAAAAAATGTATTGGTAACACCTCTGCCTAATCAGAAATTGTGGTATTAAGTGGCAACAAGAACAGGGACCTCAACTTCAAATTGGTTTCAATGTTGAGGCCCATCGCAAATCTATAACAGAATGTCAAAAGCATGTGTGTTATCTTCTACTTTAAAAGTAAAATGCAAATACTGTTATAGTAGGTATGAGGTAAGCATTTGTATAGCACTTTGTTGTCATTGCTTTGATGCTCTGTGGCTCTCAAAAATCTGAAAGTCTCATTTCTTCTCCGCTCCATATTTTTTACATTGATCGGCATCAAGATTATCCTGTGTTTTCGTGAATGGTCTGGGCACATTTTGTGTAGTAATTTATGGTGGATCTTATTGCTTTATATTGTATATGTATGAGTAAATGAGCCAGAGAACATATAAATGGCTATCCCTTGCCAGATTTGTTGAAATGTCTTGTTAGATGGCCAACATAGGTTTCTGGTGCTACATGACACCCTTAGCTGTGGAGGTGTTAATTTGTAACTGTGAGCTTTGGTTGAGTAGATGGTATTGTGGGAAAGCATTTCAAATGTTCAATAAAGGGCTGTAGCGTTGTTTTTGTGCATGAGGGTGTGCTTTACCGTGTAATGATTTTAGTGGAATTTATTTCAGTGTAGAGTAGTGTGCACTGTTAGGGAACATACTTTCTAAAAATAAATGGCTTTGAAGCTATGCTCTGTTTTTGAGAGTGTAGGAAGTTTGACCTCATGTTCTTTTGGAGTTGTAAGCTTTCTGGAGTTTTTATGTACAACAAATAGAAGCAAGTTCCCGTAGGTCTAATAATCTCTGAGATCTGCAGAAAATTGGAATATTTTGAATAAATAGATTCCAGAGCTATCCTAAGAGTTAGGGTCCAAGTTAGTTTAGGCCCGATGTAGAAAGATATTTAGTCCATGATTCACACATTTTTCCAATGTACCAAATGCTTTATGTGGGTCCGAAAAGTGTTTTCAATTCATGGAAAGGCTCTTGTGACCCTTTTCGCATTGCAAATAGTATGCGCCCCCTGCTATTTGCAATTGCGTTTGGAGATCGTTGATCAGTTACCAACCTCGAGGAGGGGTGGTAATGGTGGCATTTTAGATATAAGCATCTATATATTCTTGTTGGGTTTGGAGTGGAATCTTAAGATGTCATGCTGGAATGTGGGGGTGGAATGATTTTGGATGAGGCGGTTGGAGAGGCAGTGACTGAACTGCAGTACCATCTGTTTGCTATTATGTAATTGTTATTACTGACTTGTGAAATAAAGAAGATTCCTGTCAACGAAGATTCTTCTAATACCATAGTAACGAAGAACTCAACGCAGCACCGTGCTGCCCCCGTAACAAGGACAAAAGGTACAACTTTCAGCAGGGTGCATTTGCGCGTATATCTGGCTCACTCTCCATCGCTGTCGGCCTGACTTAGTGACTTTGTCCAAGTCCGGTGCAACCAGCTACCGCAGTTAGTGCTTTGCACCTTTTGGTGCTATTTTTACCTCATACTTTAAAAACTCCAATTGTGCTGATTGGATTTTTGTCACTTTGGTGTCATTTTATTTATTAAAATATTCCCTACTTTTATAAATTGGTTTGGGATATTTCTTGTGATGTGTTTACACTTCAGCACTGTTTGAGTGCTGCATAAATACTTTGCACATTGCCTCTAAGTTAAGCTTGACTTCTTTGTGCCAAGTTACCATAGGGTTAACCACAGGGTTATTAAGTGACTTTGGTGGTTCACCTGACAAGGATTGCGAGCATAACTTAACTGGGACTCACAGCCCTCTGAACTAATAACCCACATTCTACATTAAGGTATTAATGGTGAGTTAGGTGCAAATGCATGGTTGTTATGGTATGTATGGTATGTAAGGTATAGTATGTAGGTACATTTTAGTTACATAGGTATCATAAGTAAGTAGTTATGTAAATAAATAGGTATGATATATAGGTTTGGTAAGTACAGTAGCTCGGAATATTAGCTGAAGTATGGGAGGTAGGTTAGGTATGGAGGTAGAGATAGTAAGTATGGGAGGTATGGTAGTTATATTAGGTATGGTAAGGAGGTATGGCAAATACGTATGGTAGGTAAGTAGGTACGGTAACTAAATAAGTACATAGGTTTGTTAGGTATATAGGAGGGTATGCTAATTTAGGTATAGCTCGGGTATAATAGAAAGGTAATGTAGGTAAGTTTGGTATGTAAGTTAGAAAAGCTTGGTATGATGGATTATGCATGGTGGCTATGTATGGCAGATATCATTGGTTTGTTATTGTTAGGTAAAGTAGGTTAAGTATGGTATAAGTTGTAGGTAGATAATGGTGGGAATGTGAAAAGAGGGCTCCAATTCTGGTGAGTTCCCTTCTTTTATTCAAGAGAATTCAACAAACAGGGCGAGCTCAGGAGGCAGCTGCCAGCTGGCTCCTAGTTCAAATCAACATACATCAACCCCCATGACATTCCATATTCTTAATCCCACCAGCATCTAGATTGCACAGCCTGCATTCTGCATTCCATGTACTAACGTCCTAACATCTTCTAAAAGTAAACACAAGACCCAACAGAATGTATGGTAGGAGGGAATGCATGTAGATGGATATGGAGGGCTGGAATGGTAAGCTGGGCGTGATAGGTTAGGTACTGCAGGTATATAAGTATGGTACATTACGTATGGTAGGTTAAGTGTGGAAGGTAGGTAAGTATGTTTGGTAAATAGGTAGCTATGTATGCTATGTTAGCTATAGAGGGTAAGTATGTAGCTGTGGTACATAGCATCGATAAGCTTGATGGGTTAGGTGTGTTAGATTCAGTACTGTGGGCAGGCTAGGTATGACTGCTTTGGTACCTAGCTATGGAAGATATTTGATTAGGTTTAGAATGGCAGGTAGGTATTGCAGTGATGGCTGGTAGGTATAACATGGGTAGGTATAGTTTGGTAGGTTATATTAGGTGTAGTCGGGCATCATAACATTTGTGACTGATCATTAAAATGCTTGCTTGAGAAGCACGAACATGCGCAAACGTGCTGTTATACTTTTGACAAATAGACAGTATTTTTGTTGCATCTTTATGTTTGCCCTTCATCATTTTGTGAACAAAAAACAACAAATCAAACGTTATTGTGAAAGCAAAGTAAAACAAATGAATGTTGCTGTGCGAGCAAAGTAAACACATCAAAGAATACACGCTTGGTCCCAGTTTCCACAGTCAGGTAAACCAACATCTGCAGTTTGACAATCTATGTAAAAATGCCAAGCATTGGACGGACAGCCCATCCAAGCAATGAAAAATCATGAAAAACACATGAAAGGCAATAGTTGAAGATGGCAGACCCAAGACCAATCTGTCTATGTTTGTTTAAACTTTTCTGTGCGCTCAGCCTCTAGGAAGACCTAATGAAGGGTAGCTCGCAAACCAATTGAAGTACATCCTGGTTTGTAAACAGCCATTAGTACATACTCTTTGTTCAGTACCAAAATGTAAGGTGATGTTTAAAGAAAGGTTTTCAGTAACTTTTTGGGATTCTGTTGGGATTTGGGACCATAAGATATTAAATATGTTTTACACAATTCTTTATGGCTCCAAAGTGTGACAAATGTCTTCATTAGAAACCGTGAATGGAGCAGCAGAGCCTGGATTTTTCTGAGCCCCAGGATACCCATAGGAACTTGTGCGCCCCTGTAAAACTGCTAGCACTGAGAGGAGATACCGCATCATCTGTAATGAAGGCATCTCAGGAGGGACAAGGCGGCTCAGGCACAGTGCTGGACAAAACTCCAGCAAGCAACACATGAAGGGGCATATTATCAAGAACGGCGTTAAAATTATCGCCGGTTTAGCGGCAGAAAACTGCCGCTAAAGCGGCGTTAAATTGGCTTGATAATATGCCCTGGAGAATACCAATAGAAGCCCATGTTCACACCAGAACATGGACTTCTATTGGAATTCTCAAGGGCATGTTATCAAGCCCATTATCGCCGCTTTAGCGGCAGTTTTCTGCCGCTAAACCGGCGGTAATTTTTAACGCCGTTCTTGATAATATGCCCCTCAATGCCTTCTGAGCAGTCATGGTTGAGCAGGGCAAGGCACAGTTTTGCAGCCTAGTTTTAAATCCTTTGATTTTTCCTTAATTACCTCTCCGGCGAGATTGTTTACATTTTGTGACGTTGGTGGGAGCAATCACTTCTAATCCTTAAGGGAATCATAATTAATACAAATAAATAAAAAAACTCACCCTTAGCCACAACAAGCAGGTCTCCATTTCACACATTGATGGATTAGACGTGCAATAAACAGCGCATCTTGTCTGGTTGACATGAACGTCTAACTAGATTCACGGAGATGGATCTCTCAGCTGTCAGTTTTCAATTTTAATGTATTCATTTGAAAGCCACTTTTGCTGCAGCCATCACACAGTTAACCAGAGGGGACAGCTGATCTCTGAACAGATATGCAGACTGAGACATATGGACATAGGATTCAGTAAGGCATTGGTTTATACATTCACTGTATAAACTCAAATGACACCACCAATGCTTTCACGGCATTTCCGCCATGGTGCAATAAACCTTAAATGAGTGGAAGATCAGCGCATCGTGTCTGTCTCACATCTAGTCATGCATATTTGCAAGTACTTCCGGTCTCAGAAAAAGGAGGTGGAGCGGCCCAGCACCCCTTCAGATATTTCTAACACCGCCTGAAGTCTCTGCAGCTTGGTGGAATAGAGGAGAGTTTTGAATGCCCCCCCCCCAAAAAACGGAAGCAACAATTACTATGCACGCGATGCTCTTGGTATTTCTGAATACCAGCTGTTTCATGCCATCATGTTGAGGATAGAGCCTAATTTGTACCGGTGGGTGCATGGCGAGGGAACCAGCACAAATTTTTGGAGGCTAGGACACATTTTTTAACATCAGTCTTTGACCCAGAGCTAGAGACAGAAAGGCAGAAAATGATCAAAATAAAGACCAAGAGAAAATTTAGAAAACAATGGCAAAGGGAGAAAGCTCGGATTAAAAAGAACCTATAAAAGTGAGATAAAGAAACAGGAAGTGCAGTGTGGATGAAGATAGAGGCATAGGGTGGAATCAAAACTTGGGAGCGTTTGTAATTCGCAACCCCGACAGCGGTCCGCACTTTTTCCTTTAAAAAAAAAAAAAAAAGAAATAGATAAAGACAGGGGGGCAGATTTACAAGCCCCTTGCGCTGCCAGTACGTCATTTTTTGTGACGCACCGGCAGTGCATTTCTCTGCCCCATATTTACAAGGACAGGAAAAACCACCCTGCTTGGCTCTTCCTGTCCTTGTAAATACAGCCCCTTTACACGCAGCACTTTGCGTGAAAGGGGCGTTCCATGGGTGTTGCTGTGGGTGTTCCACGTAACACCCATGGAATGAGACACATTTCCAGGTTTACGAGGATTTGTAAACCTGGAAATGCGTCTGAATGCCGTAGCGAGGCGCAACGAGGAGAAATGTTTTAATTTCTCCTCGTTTTTTTCCTCTTTCAATGCGTGCTGCATTCTACAGCACGCATTAAAAGAGGAAAATGCCTGTAGTGATTGTTTTTGTGCTGGAAGCTGCCCCTTCCTGCACAAAAACAATCTCTCCATGACGCCGGCGCATGGCAGCTGTTTGTGCGCCAGCGCAGGGGAGAGCACAGGAATGCGACATATCATTGTAAATATGTCGCATTCCTGTGCTCTGAAAGTGCCGCAGCGTGGCGCAGCCAAAGGGCTTGCAGTGCCGCGCTGCGGCACTTTCTTGTAGATCTGCCCCTGAATGTGGTGGCAGAACTTTTACTTCGTGTGGATATACATGTAACCTGTCTCAGTGAATCAATCACCAGTGAAATTGCAATGCCCTTGGGTATAGCATACGGCTGTATTATTGTTGTTCACTGGTTGTATTTAGCTATACTAAATAGGAGTGTGCAAAATGCGAATAATTTTCTTTCGCATAATTACGTTAAAGTACTAGGAAACTACCCAAAGTTATGCATGGTTACGCAAAAAGGATCTCTGGTGCCTTGCGTAAAAAAAAAACATATGCCAGAGATGCATTTTGCATCTAGAAAAATGACACTAACAGCAGATTGCCTTGCACAACTGTGCTGCCTGTTTTGTTTGACTCCAGCTTGCTCCTGTCTAGTAATACCTCATGTTTCTATCTCTGTAAGCCACATTTAGCTCCATCCACCCCATTCTGGTCCACCTCTTTTTCAACTTTAGTTTCACTTTTTGTTAGTTTGTCACTGCCTGTGTGTTTATATTAATTTTGTGCTCCTTTTTAGGTCGAGCGTGAGCCAGCGCGCAATCGCTGCTCTGCGAAGAGCTGTGGTAGTTCAGTACGGAGAGAAGCTTCGCCCACTCCCCCGCCCTTATTGTTCATTGGCTTGTTTGTTTGTCCTTTGTAAAAGCTGTCTTCTGATTCATTATGAGGCTTGTTAGTCCCTCCTTAGTACAGACATGTTGTCATTTGTATCCTCCCATGGCTACTGGCTCCTTTACTTGGTTGTTACACAGGGCGTGTACTATTTCCTTTATTAAGTTTCTCCATTAGGCGGACGACGTGCTTCGCTCACATTAAGCAGCCACGCCCGCTTTCACTTTTGAAACAGCCTGGATAATGCTGCAGCAGGGGTGGCCGTTGCGTGGTATGCCAGTGGTGGACCGCTTCCTCTCCTCGGCCGAGCTGGGACAGAGTTGGGGGGCTGCCGACGAGGAGCCGTCGCTTTTTCCAGTGGGCAGCCCGGCTGCCTGGTCCTGGGAGCTGCCGGAGATCGTCCGGGTGGTGCGGCTTCTCTGGAAGTCCAAGGCCCGAGGCCCAGGGAGCAGCTGGAGCTGGAGCCCGCCGCAGGAGACGGACCAGGTAAATGTTATGTTATGTTATGTTAGCGGGTATTTATTAAGCGCACGGCTACTCCCAAGAGTGTCCCGGCGCTAACAAAAAGCGACCCGCAATGCTGAGCTCAAGTACCTCGGCCTAAGGCTGCTGTTGAAAAAGCCAAGTTTTAAGTTTCCTTCTGAATGTGAGGAGATCCTGGGATTGCCTCAGCACAAGGGGCAGGCTGTTCCAGAGGCGAGACGCCACCACTTGAAAGGATCTAACTCCTCTCCGAGAAAGCCGAATTCTGGGTGTGATAATCAATGACTTGGCGGATGACCTCAGAGTACGGCACGGGCTATAGTGCTGCATTCTGTCCCCAAGATATGGGGCGCCTATTTTATGGAAGGCCTTAAAAACCAACACCAGTGATTTAAAGGCGATCCGTTTCCTAATGGGTAGCCAATGCAGGGAAGCCAGGAGGGAGTAGAGTGAGTTCTCGGTCCAGCCAAAAGAGTAACTCTGGCCGCCACATTCTGGACCACCTGAAGGCGGCTGAGTAAAAATTCAGGGAGGCCGAGATACAAGGCATTAGCGTAGTCCAATCTCGACACCACCAGAAATGTGGAGTGTCTTTTCCCCTCCCCACCCTCCCTCCCGTTGTCCGTGCCTTCTCTTCTGCTCTCCCACCCCCACCCGCCCGCCCTCCTGTTGTCCGTGCCTTCTTTCCACGCTCTCCCTCCCGTTGTCCGTGATGCCAAGTTTGACAACAATTTGCAATGCAATAGGTCTTGCGTAAATTGGAGCCCTATTGCATTGCAAATGCTTGTTTATTTTTAGCTGCATAGCGTAGTATTTTGGACTTATCTAATGCATTCATCTGTGAGCACTAGCTGACGTTCTTAAGATGGCAGTCTCTCGACAGGGCAAAAGCACTCTTGCCAAGACCAGCACAGCACCAGCAAAGTGTTTTTGTGATGTCTACAGCCCTTTAGCTAATTTCCCTGTAGAAGTCTACATTGGTGGAATGTTGCCCGCCTTACTCCGTACATCGTGTATTTTAAATTATATTTTTAATTTATATTTGCATTCAATTGTATTTTGGACATACGCTGCTCATTTTATCACATTTAAAGGTGAGGCACTTACAGCAGTTTGTAAGGAAGCTGTCTCTGTATGGGGCAAAAGCAGTCTGTCTCTCCAAACAGACCAGCACAAAGTGTTTCTGACTGTTTTCAGTGTTTTAACTAAACTCCCCGTAGCTGTCTAAATTGGTGGGGGCAGATTTACAAGCCCCTTGCGCCACTTTTGCGTCACTTTTCCCATGTTAAAAGTGACGCAAAAGTGGCACAAGGAGCTTGTAAATCTGCCCCGTGGAATATTGGCCGTCGTAGTCCCGCATTCACCCCTTTTATCCTCCGCCGTTAAACTACCTAACATGGGACATTTTTATTTAGAGCTGCATATAACTGTATTTATAACTTACGCTGCTTATGTAATCTTTTTGGGGCTGCCCACATTTGCTCACTGTTGAACGTGTACCTCTCGCACAATGTTATTGACTGGCTGGCTCCTGTGACATATCAGCTTAGTAACTCTCGAAAAAAAAGTGAAGACTGGTACACTGCTGACTTACGCAGTGAAAAATCTAGTTGCAAACGCCTGGAAAAATCCTGGCGTAATCCCCAGCTGGAAAGTGAAAGACTTAAATTCAAATTGGCCCTCACCGCCTACCATAAGAATTTAAAAAAGGCACGTAAAGATCACCTGATCACTAAACTTAATCAGGTAGGAAATTCATCAAAGGAGCTTTATAAAATTCTGAACTCCTTCGCCAATCCCTCTGCTTGCGCCCAGCAGATTACCCCCTCGCAGGAACTGTGTGATAGTTTAGCTGTGTACTTCGATGATAAAATCAACTCAATTTATAATCAATTTCCTCAAAACACTGATCACGTGCTGCCTTCCAACCCTGGATCTGTACCGCTAGAAGGCTTAGGTGAAGTCCTGAATTACTTTAATCCTATTCAGGTCTCGCAGGTGGAAGCTATGCTAAGAATGGCTAAATCCGGTTCTCCTCTGGATGTAATGCCTGCCCACAAATATGCTCTCCTCGCTCCTCTCTTAGCCGCCCCTATTGCTGAGATCATGAATACCTCTTTAAGTGAGGGTAGTTTGCCTCTTGACTGGAAGGCCGCCCAAGTGCTTCCTATTAAGAAGAAAGATCAGGTGCTAGCCGAAGTACTCTCCAATTACCGTCCCATCTCGCTCCTTCCGCTCCTGAATAAAATGGCGGAGAGTCATGTTAATATCCAATTAATGAACCACCTCGAGGACAATGGTATCCTTGATCCCTCGCAGTCTGGGTTCAGATCCAACCACTCCACAGAGACAACTCTCATCGGGGTCACTGATTATATCAAACTGGCCTCGGATGATAATAAAGCTGTGCTGTTGGTCTTGTTGGATCTGGCAGCAGCCTTTGACACGGTCTCTCATCAGAAATTGATACTGCGACTGAGAGAGGCCGGTCTGCAGGGACAAGCTCTTGACTGGCTTGTAAGCTTCTTAGATCAACGCTCGCAGACCATCAACCTGGGCCCTTTTTGATCGCAAACCCTGAAGCTTACTAAGGGGGTGCCCCAGGGCTCCTGTTTGAGCCCGACTTTGTTTAACATCTACGTGGCCCCCCTTGCTAAAGTCATCCGGGAGTACGGCTTTACGCCATTCTCCTATGCAGACGACACGCAACTACTCCTGTCCTTTGATAAAGACACAGAGTTAGTTGATCAGCGTTTTGCTAAGGGCATGTTAGCCATATCAGAGTGGATGACGGAGCATTTCTTACAGCTAAATGCGACAAAAACAGAAATCTTGCTGTTTGGCACTGCACATACCGCCTGGTCCCCTGAGTGGTGGCCAACAGTATTGGGCCCTGCTCCCTCTCCCACCTCTGTGGCCAAAAATCTAGGGGTCCGGCTGGATGCACAGCTATCTATGAAGGACCAAATCTTGACCACTGTAGGGACCTGCTACCATACTCTGAGTCTTCTGCGTAGAGTGTTCTTATGGCTGCCCCTTTCTGTACGCAGAACCCTAATTCAGGCTTTGATCATTGGTCGCCTGGACTATTGCAATGCTCTATTGGCAGCCGTGAACGAATCACTGCTTAGCAGATTGCAGATTGTCCAGAATGTGGCCGCACGCCTGGCCCTCAAGAAACCACCCCGCACTTCCCCTGGGCCATTGTTGAAACTCATCCACTGGCTCCCTATCCGCCAGAGAATAAAATTTCAAATTTGTTGTCTCGCCCATAAAGCTCTTTATGGTGCGAGCCCAAGCTATCTGGCAGACAAGTTTAAAATTTACTGTCCAAATCGTCATCTCAGATCGGAAGGTAAGGGGCTGCTAGTGGTACCGCGCTTTAGGAAAATACGATCAGGAGGCAAAACTGTTGCTGATCTGGCTCCGAAATACTGGAACACCTTGCCGGAGAACTTGCGCAAATGCCCCAGTTTCATTCGCTTCAGGGAACTCCTGAAAACGGAATTGTTCAAAGCCTAGTTGTGGTAGCTCGTGCCTGTATGACTCTCGCTCTTCGACAGCGCGGAGATACCCCTTCGGGGGTGATTCCTGCGCTTTACAAATTCACTACATACATATATACATACATTACCTATTACTAAAATGACATTTGATACATTTTTCCACCCTTTAAATTGCAACTGCACTAACACATGCTTTGCCTTAAGATAGTTAAGAGTTACGATATGGTTGGTGAACGTTATGGGTTGCATTTCATTTTATTTACATTGTCTGACCATCACCTTATCTCACTAATATTTACTGTATTTTGCCTGTTATACTCACTGGCATGGCGACTGTTTAATTTTGGCTGCGTATTTCCGCAGTAATAATATCTCTGCATTACAAAAAAAAGGATAACTAGGTACATGGGGCAAGCGACATTGTGCTCTCGCAGAATAGTTAATAAGGAGAGGTCAACGCTCATCTGTTCTTTGTAGCCAGGACATTCTTCAGGAAGGTACTGACAGGCGCTCTTAAAGTGGCTGTATTTGTACGGGGCAAAACAACTCTTTCCTCCAAGCTGATCTGCACAGCAGCAACAAAGGGGGATATTCTCAAGAACGCTTGTTAACTATCACCAAAATCGCTTAACGCAACTTCTCACATCGCAGTCCATCGCAGTCCATCGCGGGAAAATAACACCGTGTTAACGCAGCATTCACAACCCGGCGGCACCATGCGATAGCCCCACGATAACGCGACAAATGTCCACGTTAAAATCAACGCGACGCCGAAAAAATGCAAAACCCCAACGCGAAAAAAGTTGCAACGTCCCAAATCGCGAAACAAAACCAGCGATAACCAGCAACAGGCCTGCGATTCCCACGCGACATGCGGGAAAATGCACCATAATAGCAGAGAAAAAAAAAGATAAAATAATGTAACTGCGTACCACCATGGACGCCCCCGGACCGAATGCATAGGACAACGCGAGCCCCACAAGCCCCACAGACGACCAGCCAGGAACCCCGGGGCCGGGGAAGGGCAAGGAGAAGAGGAAGAGGGAGACGGGGTTCAGTCCGCAGGAAAACCAGATCATCGTCACGGAGGAGACAGAACACAACCAACAACTGTACGTCACCTCCACTGTGTCATCGGCAACACAAACGGAAACATGGCAGTACATCGTGAACAACGTGAATGCAGTCGGAGTGTCGAGGAGTACAATGGAAGAGGTCAAGAGGCGCTGGAATGATGTGAAGGGCAAAACCAAGAAGAAACACTATGCCAACTTGAAAGCAGCAACGCAGATTGGAGGTGGGGGACCAGCGGCACACCAGGAGCTGGATGACAGTGAGAAAATGGTGGCCACAGTCATCAGTCGGGATACGGTGCCAGGAGTTGGGGATCGGGACACTGCTCAACATGACCTGACACAACATCAACAGGGTGAGTACTGACCAGGGACTGGGGGGACGGGGGGAGATGGGCACAATGGCACACATGCACAATTAAGTACAGCACACTGCACACCCACAATGACTCTGGAACATGTCCCTGATCCCCGTGCCACACAGCAGCACACATACAGAAACTCAGGGAATGTGTGTTGCATTGAATTTATTTGCACATGCTGTGCCTGGGGTCATTTTGCACTGTCTCATGATTGCCAAGCACTGACACAATGTGACGTCCTCATGTGAATAAATTGTCAATGATGTTGTTCCTACGGGCTATTCCTGCTGCAGTGTGTGGGAAGTAAAGTTGCTGGGGTACCAAGCTGATGATGGCATCCAGGACTGGTGTGAGGAACTTTGACAGGGCTGGCTGTGAGACTCCTCCGACTCTGGCAGTTGTTGGTTGGAAGGTCCCAGAGGCCAACAGGTGCAGCACGGCCAGCAGCTTTGTCTGCGGAGGGATGTTGGTTCTCCGCTGTGTTGTACCGTCAGCCTGTGGGCAATGATGGTCAGGATGCGTAGGATGGTTGTCCTTTTGAGCCTGTAGTGGGCAATGACTTCCTCTGGCGTTAAGTCTCCCAGGCTGGTGCGATTTCGGAAGGTCCGGTGTCTTTGTCTGCGCTGCCTCTGTGGTAGTCCGGGGTGGTGGGTCCTGGGGGAGGGTGGGGGTCCTGGGTGTGGTGGCGGTGGGTGTTGTGGCCCTCTTGGCGCTCCGAGCTGCATGATCAGTAGCTCCATGGCATCTGTTGTTCTTCTGGTGTGGCTGTGGGCTGGGCTCCCTTTTATGGTGCAGGTTGACGTCCGACTTAACACCAGGTAGGAGCAGGTGTTAAATCCATGCTGCTAACGCGCCTTATCGCATGTTTTTGATTCTTGTCGCTGTTCTGGGTGGTCGTTGGGAATGTTGCAAAGTGGTGTTTCCGCGGGTTTTTGCATGGGAACGCCTACTCTGCACCTCATTAGCGTTAGTTGCCGGTGTCATCCGTGGCGCTGTTTTTTGCGGCTGCTATGGCAGGAATACTGGTGATATCGACTGTTAGCACCAGCTTGTGAATGGTGCGATGAATTTATCACCACTTTGGCGATAAAGTGCCGCTAACTCGGCGATAAGTCCTTGAGAATATGCCCCAAAGTGTTTTTAAGCTGTTTTAAACAAAAAACATACTGTAACAGCAGGGAATTTTAGAAACGCACTGGCTCGCTTTGCCTTTTTTTGTTAACCTAACATATGTTAATTTAGGCTTTTTGGCACAGTTTAACCACAATTCACTGTTGAGACTCTCTTTGCAACCCAGTCCTGCAACTCCCTTCCCACGGGCCGCAGCTTCCACTGAGGGGATAACCATCAAAAGTGCCTGCATTAGATAGATTCTCGTTCAATTCGGAAGCCCCACTAGGTCCTCTGCGCAGGCGCCACATAAGCCAACAAAAGGGTCCACTGGGACACGCCATTTCTTTTCCACAGTGTAGTGCAGAAGGCGAAGCTGCCTTTTCATAATAGTGGCAGAAAATCTACTTCCACGCCATCAAAAAATCAAAATTCGTTTTTTCAGAAGAGAAAAAAGTGTGTTCATTTACCACTGTACAATATTTTCGTTTCTTAAAAAACAAGCATCTGCAATGCAATAGGTCTCGCATTTACGCGAGTTTGAGCTATTGGCATTGTAAATGACAATGCCTTTTATTTATGTTTTGGTTTTTAAAACATAAGCAAAAGTCATTATCATTTACAATGCCAATAGCTTAAAATCTCGCCAATGCGATACCTATTGCATTCCAAATGCTTGTTTAAAAGTGTCTGTCTTTGTTGGGGGTGGGGGAGGTTGCAAGCAGAAGGTAGCAGAAGGAACATAGATGGGGAGGGTGTGGGGAAGCAAAACTGAGGGCGCTTGTGTGGGGAAGCAAAAATGATGGCGCAGTGAGGGAAGGGGCACGGAGGGCATAGGGAAGCAAATGATAGACAGAGCAATGTGGCGGGCAGGGGGAGAAAAACAAAACTGCTTTATGTACTCATCTATCAATATTAAACTGCCACTAAAGAAGACACTTGTTTGGGGCTTTAACGTGTACTGTCAATGAGAAAAGATAATGTGTGTTAGGTAAAGACAGGCACCAAGGAACAATTTAAAATAAAACAATAAGATGCATACATGCCACATCAAAATGTCGCTATGATATTTTTCATCTTGGGGTACATGATACATAAGCTAGTTTCACAGCACACTAACCTAAGCTTTAGTACACACAATAACTTAAGTACCATAAGGAGATAGATAAGGGGCCTAAGATAGAACGTCATCAAAGGCTTCATTAAACTGGAAGGTTTAAAAAAATCCTAAAATGTAGGTGCTCTTGCTGTTATCAGCAAACCTGTGTTGGGCATGCCACAGAACAACTGTTGTTCTACAAATGTTCTGCCCCCGAAGCTGTGAAGTGCTTTGCTA
The DNA here is from genome assembly GCA_963921515.1 of Calotriton arnoldi. NCBI lineage: Eukaryota > Metazoa > Chordata > Amphibia > Caudata > Salamandridae > Calotriton > Calotriton arnoldi. The sequence continues at coordinate 8,606 of CAWUFW010017325.1, read as the reverse complement.
GCGTCCTTGGATTTGGAGTGTGTACTACAGAGTGTGTATATCTTTCTATCCCTTTCTTGTCCAAAATATATTGGGGGGGATGAGGGGGGTTGCAAAGATTGTCTATAAGGGAACTCCAAGCAAGGATATGGGAAGATTTGTTGAATAAAGAGGAATTTGTCTCAGAGATAAATTACAGGATAAGTCATATGAAAAGCTTCTTGTTTATGACAAAGCTTAAAGTTCGTCACAATTCCAATGTTCTTCACCTTGGATGCCATAGTGGATGAATCCCCAAGAGGTAACCACCACGTAAATATTAATAACTGGGAAAGTTCTGAGGAGTTTGTATGTCACTCATAGCTGGCAGCATTCTTGTATCCACCAGAAAGGAGTCATGGATGGTCAGAGACTCGAACAGTTGCATAAGCACCTGTTGGCACATCAGCCTCAAATTCCAGACGTCATGAACTAAATGTTAAGTTGCCCTGGGAAAGAGAACATTTAGCAGACCCTGATATCAAACAAACAACCTAGCTCTGGACTACAGTCCTTATTAACATGAGGAAATTCCTTCCTGGATTGCAACGTGCATGCATCTTAAACATCTCCAAAATAAGTATGTAAAACGTCATTGTGTGAGTCTCAATGTGAGACCTTAGTTCTCAAATCTCCTAAAAAGGCATCAGTACTTGCATGAGCATTGAAATGATTCTCTACAATTAACATATTTTTGGGCTGAGCAGCATGCATGGACATAAGTATTCACTTTCATCTTAGCTGACAGACAGCACCACCACAGTAAAAATATTTCCTACAAAGTTTAGAATTGATGCCAACAGTCATCAACAACTGATGTAATGCAAAAGCGCACAGTAGAATGCACATATCATACGAATCCTCAAGGCAGCCATTGCTAGGCTCACACGTTCACCAGATGAGCATCCAGGGTGAATTAAGAAATCGCAATGAAGTTAACAAAGGAACAGCACAATGACATCAAGAACACTTCGCTGTGATCCTGCAATGAGGGGATTCCACTGCCAGCTCGCACAAATAAGATATGGGCAACGGGGGGACGTGACCTCCGGCTTTCAGGGTTCTGTCCAATAGGAGCAGGCATTTAAATACACAAGTAGGGCTTTCCTCAACTACAAAAAGCTGAGCTTCTCCCACTCCACCATCGGTACCGCCAGCGTGTGCAAAACTGCCAGACTCATTCCTCCAATTAATGTTACTTTTTATGTCAAACTTAAACATTGTAAACACATCTTTCTCTGTACTTTAACAGACATGCACGATCCCCGAGGTCAAGCATCTCAAAGTAGTTGTGCAGACATCTGCACTGGACTGGCACAAAGCCAACTCCTACTTCTGGACTGAAGGTTTATTAAGGCAGCTTTGTGTTGTTGGATCTGTAATCTATCAGGCTGCGAGAGGGGTCTACAGTGGAAGCATAGACTGTCCCGATATAGCAAGATGTACATGGACTGTGCGTATCTATATCTGCCTGGTCAAATGCAGAATCTCTTAGATGTCCGTACAACTGTACCATCACTATGCACATCTGCACAATCGTTTTTAGGCCAGGCTGAGTAACAAAACGGAAAACTGACTGTTGTGTACCAGCAATTCTGCCACAGACTCAAAAAAATAACTTGTGACCACGGGCGTCCGTCCACCGAGATCCGAAACCCGGTGGTGTAAAATAATAGAGTGGCTTCGGCGTAACAAACTTTTTTAGGGTTTACTTAATGTGCAAAGCTCAATGATATGTTCCACTACCCACAGAGGCACGCCAATGAAAAACAATGAAACTCACGAGAAGACCTCACAAACGTCTAAAGATTGCAACAGATTTAAACTTATGGGATGAAAATCGGATACATGCTGGAGCGGGAAGAGGTTTGAAACTTTCATTTCACTCTCCAGGGATTTGTTCTAGACTGTCAAACGTAGTGCCCTTTGCCACATAACCAGCCAGGAAGGTTCGGGTTCGAAATGGCTTTTTTTCTGAAGACACGTTAAGCACTTTGTGCTTTTTGATTTCGCTTAATAAGTTACACTGTTTTTGACAAACGTACAGGGGGGCAGATTTACGAGCCCCCTGCGCCACCAGTACGTCACTTTTCGTGACGTACTGGTGGCGCAGGGGGCTGCTCCATATTTACAAGGAGAGGAAAAGCCAAGCCACCCTGCGTGACTTTTCCTCTCCTTGAAAATACGGCCCCTTCACACGCAGCACTTTGCGGTGAAGGGGCGTTCCATGGGTGTTGCTGTGGGTGTTCCCACGCAACACTCATGGAACAAGACACATCTCCAGAATTACGAGAAATCGTAACTCTGGAGATGCGTCTGAAAGCTACGCCACCCTAGAGGTGGCGTAGCGAGACGCACCGAGGAGAAATGTTTTCATTTCTCCTCGTTTTCCTCTTTCAATGTGTGCTGCATTCTGCAGCACGCATTGAAAGAGGAAAATGGTTGTAGTGATTGTTTTTGTGCAGGAAGGTTCCCCTTCCTGCACAAAAACAATCTCCCCACGACGCAGGCATCCTTGCACCATGGTGCAAGGGTGCCTGCGCCGGCGCATGGCTGCAGTTTGTGCGCCAGCGCAGGGGGAAGCACAAGGATGCGACATATTCTTGTAAATATGTTGCATCCCTGTGCTTCAAAACTAATGCAGCGCGGCGCAGCAAAATGACTTGCTGTACCCCGCTGCGTTAGTTCAAAGTAAATCTGCCCCAAAGTATTTCAAACTTGCCACGTGACAATGGCTGGCATGAGAAACAAATGCTTCAGAAAAACAAGTAACGGATTTAACTTGACGATTTTAAAGCTTCTACATGATTTTACAGAACGGCGTTTCTGGTTCGAGACCCATATGAGAAAATTCAAAAGAGAGAACTTAAAAGCACCAACGACCGTAGTGGAATCTAGTTCACTCACTTCATTCACTCCCCCTAACTTTTCAGCTGAACAAAACAAAGAACTGGATACGGACAAGCCAGTGCCCCCAGATACATGGCACAGTAGATTCTAGGTCTCCCCTGCCTCGAGCCTTTTTTCACTGAAAGCACTGCCTTGAAAACTAAAAGAAACGTAAGTAGACGATAACAGCAGTCAAACAAAACAAGCGGTCGCGAGTGTCCCGGCAGCTCCGAAAGTGAAAGCGCGCACATCGCGCTGAATGTAAACAAAGCACTTCGTCCTCTTCAAGTAGGACAAACTCAATAAAGAATATAGTGCTTACCGTCTTAGAACCTAAGTAAAGGGGCCAGTAGCCATGGGAGGATACAAATGACGACAGGGCCGTACTACGGAGGGACTAACAAGCCTATTTTGGAATCAGACGCCAGCATTTACGTAGGACAAAGACACAAGCCAATGAAAAATATGGGCAGGGCTTTTCCTCCGTACAGTACCTACAGCAGATCGTCAGAGCAGCGCTTGAGCGCTGGCTCAGGCTCGACCTAAAAAGGAAGAAAAGTAATATCCTGCCTGTGCGGATGTGTTTCTGTTTCTATTTTGAATTGTAAATAGCTTGGATGCTGAACACCTGCGCGCCCAATTCACATGTGTTAAACAGATTTATGTGAACGGCATGCGATAAGCACATCTGTTTCATCGTTCGAGTACCCTCACACACAATTGTTATGTTTAGTAACAGCAGAATACTTTTAATGACACTTTTGCCCTTTGCCTACAAAGAGCAGGTACCCAGTGCTTGGTTGAGATTTCAACCACTGAATCTGACTTTGAACTCGCACAGCATTGACATTCCTCTCACCCTCCACCCACACCTCTCAACCTGAACTCAAACCAATTATCCAGCTCTTATGCTATTGACATACCGCTCACCCTATACTTGAACATCTCTCACCAGTACAGCATCACATCTCTCACTCTGTACACTCACACAATTCTCATTCTGCACTGAACACACATCAATTGCCATGCATTGAGGCACTTTCACCCTGCACTCGGACACTTATCATCCTTCATTCATGCATCACTCACCCTGCACAAAGAGCACTCACACTGTTCGCCCTGCACTCATACACTTCTCCCACACCTCTTAACTTATTATTAATCCCATAGGCGAAACCTAATGCATTTACCAATGCTTGTTTTATTTAGTCTCCGTTTTGTATAAGAATTTCACATATCAATAAGCAAACAGAAATACCAGACGGCTGTCTCTGGTTGAGCAATGCTACTGTTTGTGCACGTGTGAGATGAGTTGCTAAACTTAAAGGGAGCTTACAAGCGTGCACGCATTCCCCAGTCATAATCCATTACGGGGGCCGCTCCTGGGGCATCAGGGGAGAACAGCGGGGGCGGAATCTGCCCCCCACAGCATTTGTCTGTGCTGCAGACATGCCTAAAAAGGGAGGCGTGCACTGGACTGGCAGCATTGCAAACCCTAGGTGAGTGTCAGTGCTGCATTCACTTTCACTGCAGCTTGTGTTGTAGCGCTGCAAGGAATTGGCATTGCAAAGTTTTAACGAGGGTCGGCTGATATCCAGGTGTTTCCAGAGGCATAGCTGCCACTGGTGCAGCAGGTGCAGTGGCACCAGGACCCACAGGCTTGAAGTGCCCACTGAACTCTGGGTATTGCTGTAATTTATAATTCAAACATCAGCCGGGGGCAGTTCTTTCGTTGCAGGAGGGCCTATGACACACTGGCTACACTACTGCATGTTCCCCTCCTAGAAGTGTTCAATGAAGTGCGACGTGCAGTGCTTGGACTTTACCCTCGCTGTTGCACTGGGCATGCCACTACAACACCGGTCACCTCCACCCGCGAAGCCTGGGAGGACAACACGGGGTGTTACTTTATCTTTCACTTGAGAGCATTACGGTTTCACCAAATTTGCACGGGGTATCCATCATTCAACTTTGCAGCTACGTCGGTGAAAATTCCAGTTCACTAGTCACACGAGATCTGCAAAGCCAGCTGCGCTACAGATGAGAGTCCAGCTGAGAGTCCAGCTGAGAGACACGGCTCCCTTAGTCTAGTACCTACCCCTGTTCTGTAGCGCAAAGATGGCCCCTGAAAGTGGTGCCCAGAGGCCCGGAGCCTATTGGGTAGAGAGAAGGAGCAGAGGACCTCGAAGAGGGAGGCGGAGGGGTCCACGTGCTTGCTGTGCGCCGTACCCGCAACGGTGTTCGCCTGCGGGCGTGCTCCCGCACTGGTGGAGGGAGGCGCCTGGCTACTTGAAATCGCATCCTTGAGCTCGGGAGGCGGGGTCGAGAGGAATCAGCTGCCGGCGGCTCAGTCTGCGCGAGCGAGTGTAGATGGACAGGTTCGGAGTGGAGGGCCGTCCCCTGCTGCTGCGGCCAGAGATCCTCGAAGAGGCCCAGGCCAGATCAGAGATCTATGCCCGTAATTAGCTGGGATGCCAGAGCTCTGAGAGGCGGTCCCAGGCCCTAAAATGGCTAGGCCCCGGGTCGTGCGGTCTTCGGCCTTCTAGGTGGGAAGTCGTGTGCGTGAGGCGTATGACAGGCCCTTCCCTTTCGTGACCAGTCGGCGGCGAGTGCCGCCTTGCGTCCCAGCAGAGCCCAGTGACATTACGCGTTACCCAGTGGTGATCGTCCTGTGAAGCTCTCCCCACTGTAGAAGGTCATACGGCCCTTCACGGTGGGGGCGCCCATTAAGTAGTCTGTCCATGCATGCGGCTGGGATTACGTCCGGCCCTGGGTGAAGGCCTGCCAGGTGTTGGGCCCCATCAGGGGGCAATGCCTGATGTTTCGGCCGTAATCGGGCGCGGAGCTCCTGACCAAGGTCCCAGGGCCCGCCCCGCCTATTTGTTTGCGGTGCCGCATGGGCGGTGGGTGTGTCTGTGAGCTGCCCTGCGCTACCTCCCTTGACAGAGGAGGGATATGAAAATTATGGCAGATCGCGGCGTCAGAAGAGACCAGTATGGGCGGGACTCGCCGGAGGCCAGAAGGCCCTCTGATCTCGCCTCTCCCATCTTGCCCCATCCCAGAAGGGGAGCGCGTCCCGTCGCAATATGTCTACAAGCTGGGGGGAGAGAGGGTCTGCCCATGTTGTGCGGCGATTAGAAGCCCTTGCTGCAATTATTTGCGGTCCCCTCGAATCCTAAGACCCGTAGTCGGACAGAGTTGCCCTAGTGCTGCGGCCCACTGGGCCAGGTCCCGCTGAAGCCCGCATGTGCCGTAGATTATTGACGGGATGCAGGCCCATGGGCCCGGCGGCCTCGGGGTCATCCTTGCCGAGAGCCCAAGGATAAGGCGGGGAGTGGGAATCATGGCCTGAATATCCGGACTAGCGGATTCGGAGGATGGTGAAAACGTGATGATGTCAGAGCTACTCGATAGAAAGGCTATGGAAAATCAAATCCGTTGGCGCATTAATCTGGAGGCCCAGGCGAGTGCAGGAGATTCGGCGTGGTCTGAAGTGAAGCGACTACCTAGGGCCGAGCCCGTACTCAGCCGACCAGTCGTCGAGGTGAGGGGGAGGCTAGGCCCTGCCCGGGCGCAGATGGGCTGCGACCCGCGCCATCCTTTCGTGGGCGCGAGGCGCTAGGTAGGTAGGGAGGCCTGTAGGTGAACTGAAAATACTGCAAGAGGCCCCTGCCCGTGGGCCGAAAGTGGCAGTGGAGCGGCCCAGGGCGAGATGTGGAAATCACGCGTCCCTGCAGAAGTCCCAAGCCAGCCTTAGCCAGTCTCGGGATTAGGGGCGGTCAGGATTGCAGGCTGGGGTGGGCGTACGAGCTTGCCCTTCGGAGCGGTGTGGTCGGAGGTCCAAAGATGGGGCGTGTCCTCCTGTCCTGGGCGCAGAAAGTGGTGGAGTGTGACCACGCCCCTGCAGGGTCGAGACATGCCGATATTTGCCAGATTCGAGAGGCGTGGTACTACCAATGGGAGCGCAAGTGGTCCCCTGACATGCGAGGTGGAATTGAAATTAGCGTAAGCTGGGGAAATTAGATGAAGGAGGAAATAGCCTCGGATGACCTTGGGAGCCCCGCCCTGTCGGTGATGGTGCCAGTCGGGGGAAGTGATGGGCGGACCCCCTGCTGGCGTGCCGTGCGCTGAAAGGAGGACTAGGAGAGCTCAGAGCGCGGGCCAGGTTAGAGTGGTGAAGCTGACCGTGCGCTAGTTAGCGATCCGTATGGTGAGTCACGATCCTGGCCCCGCGAGGCGCCTATGCACGGCCAGGCCGGTGAAGCTGGAAGCTGCTGAGCGATGAAGGCGCCCCTGCCGTGGCGCGATAAGTGAAAAGCAGAAAGCGGCGGTAGTGTGGCGAGAGGGCCCGGGGACTTGGTGGCCGAAGTGGGTCCTTAGGCGCTCGCGCCGCCCAGGTCTGCTTTGGACCCAAGGCCGACTACATCAAGGCATGTCGCAAGTGTACAGACCTCCCTGAAAAGCCAGTGGTTACTCAGCCAGGCGTGGCGTCGGGAGCGCCACGTCGGTGCAATCGACCTACCCAGCGAGTCGAGGCGGTGTCAAAGCCACAGATGGTGTATTGGCGCGCATCCCTTCCTTCATGATAGTGGGAAAGCAGTGCCTAGACCTCTCTCAGAAGCACTAAGGCCAAAACTATCAGCCACCTGATCCCACACGGGGGGGTGGGTATATCGGCCCGAATGGCCAGTGTGTGGACGTGAAAGCCCAACTGGAGGAGAGAAGGCCTTGCTCCCAAGCCCAGGCTCCCAGGCGTTAGATTTCCCTATCCCGGAGAGGCCCAGTGGCGGATTTGGAAGCGGAGGCTCAGACCCAGCCAAGCTCCCAGGGGTAAATTGAGACCCAGAGAGAAACAGGGGGTCGCCGGGAGGCGGGCGATGGCGTGGTGACAACGTTCCGTACAGGCCCCTGTGTTGGGCTTGGTTGGCGCCCAGGCGTCAGTAGTGAGTCGTTAATAAGCAGCCTGATCTCATGACTGCAGGCTGGGCTGCCTCTATGTCAGATGTTGAGCGACTAGTCCAGGAGTGGGGGCTGGAAATGTCATTGGCATTTCTATGTGCCGATGCCAAATCGGCCTCCTCCAGGTGATGGCCACGGACGGCGTACCCGATTGTCAGGAGTGTCCAGTTGCTGGCCTCCCCTGAACTACCTGCTCCCAGTCCTCATCATGCCCAATGATTACGTGTCAGAGGTCATCAGACCCTCCCCAGTCCCCTCTGGTCCTCTCTGGATTCAAAATAAAGGAGGAGGAGGGACATTGGGACCCAGGGGTCCCCATCGGCGCGAGCCGGCGAGCGGCATCCTTCCCGGGGTCCCAAGTCAGGCCCAGGAAGGGACTAGGGGGGTGACCGCCCAGGCCCAGGCGGGCGTCGACGGCGCGGGGGGCCGTCGGCGCGGCGGAGTGTCGTGAGGTCGGCCAGGCGTCGTGGGGTTGTGGAGGCGGAGATCGAGGCCCAGGCGAGCAGGCGAGATCGAGGCTGGAGGCTCGGCGGCGCGAGGCAGGCCGCGAGGCGGCGCTGAATCCCAGCCCATCGAGGCCAGCTGAGGCCCGGCGCTTGCCAGGAGGCCCTGAAGGCGAGGCGAGCCATGGCGGCCAGGGCTCCTGTGCCTGGCGAGGTCCGCCCCCGAGGCCCAGGGGCGGGTGGCGGCGACTCACCGAGGCGGAGTCCACGGGGCCGCGGGCGGGAGCGGTGCAGGGG